>JANTPZ010123036.1:0-19144 GCA_025593235.1 Vachellia pachyceras | reverse complement strand
GCTCTTGAAATGGAGTGACTTCTCTCCTCATGGGGCTGCTGGTTCTGTCGTGAGAAATGGGCTGAAATGGAGAGGAATTTGTTGTTTTAATAATTCCCTATTTAATGGAATCAAGGGTTGAGATTTCATCTTATAACTTTAATGAAATCTAATGGTTGAGATGAAGCCACATGAGGGACATTTGTCATGCTCTTAATGACCCTCCTAAAGAGATATTTACAGCTGTAAAAATCTGTTTACTATTTGGTTACTCTAACCAAATTGCATCCCATTCGGTTGCCTTTACCGATTGCACTTTTTACCGGTAAACTTAACTTTATTCCGGTAAATCTTTTTCTACTTTTCTGGAGATATTTTCTTTCTCATTTAATATCCACAATTTCATATTTAATATAATAAAATTATTATTCCCAAAATACCCTTTAATTATCTCAATTTTTACAGGATTATTTTATCCTGTCCAAAATCCCTGAAACGAACAATCGGAGAGCAAATTTCTTTTAGGGCATTGAAAAATACTATATTTTTCACTGATTCTCATGCCCTTTTTCTTTTTCCAAAATGCCCTCTAGATTTTCTAAAATTAATTTTTGAAATAATTATTTTCCGGGGATTTTTCTCAATTTTCGGGAAAATCGTCTTAATTATATACCGGGTAAAAATTTTATTAATTACTACATAATTCACTGGATTTTCCATATTTTTCTCCAAATTTTTGAAGAGCTCCTGATATTTTAAATAATTACTTTTCCTCTTTCGCCCTTCAAAATTTCCGTAGACGGAAATCGGGTCCGAATTTGGAAAATCCGTGTTACGTCATTGCGACCGGTACGTCAATATCTATCTTTTGGACATCTGTAAGTTTTTCTGATATTTTGGTCAACTGGTTGACTTTTTGACTTTGACTTTGACTTTTCTTTTGTCAAATGACCAAAATACCCTTTAACTTTCTCATAATTACCATTTTGCCCTTACTTTCTCTACTTTTTGCAAAATTACTATTTTGCCCCTACTTTTGATTTTGAAAGACCTTTATGCCCTTGGTCTTTTATTAAATGACATATGGGTCCCTTCCTATAAGGTTTCCCATCCTCATTACTTCTAGGGCAAATATACTTAATTTTGGAATTCACACGGAACTCCGTACCTGAACTTTCGGCCCTTAATCTTTCTTTCTTTTTGAGCTATCTACTTCTCGTTTCTAATTCATCATCTTAATCGTCAGATTAGCCTTTATTTCATTTAGTATGAAATTATGGATATTACAAACCACAATTTCTCAGCTCTAAGAACACTCAACAAAATGGAGTCATGGAACAAAAGAATCGAGTACTTGCAGATACGGGCTCGTGCAATGATGACTGAGAAGAAAGTCTCTCAAGTCTTCTAGGCAGACGCAATTAGCACAGCATGTTACATATCCAACCGAGCCTACATCAGGACATCCCTGGGAAAGACTCCCTATGAGCTATTCAAAGGAAGGAAGCCAAACTTATCTCACTTGCACATATTCGGAAGCAAATGTTTCATCCACAACAACGGCAAGGAAAATCTCGGTAAATTCAATCCTAAATTTGATGAAGGTTTATTTTTATGATATTGTAATAGAAGTAAAGCATTTAGAGTCTTTAACAAATGTACTTGTGTAGTAGAAGAGTCAGTGCATGTTGTGTTCGTTGAGACTGAACCTCAAGCGAAACCAAATCTTGATGAAGATGTTATTATTTCAAAAGTTTTTGAAAATGAAAAGAAGGAAGGTTTAACCGATGTTCAACCAACAAATGATTTTGAAAAGGATCAATCGGATGAACATTCTCAATCCCCTCAACCAAGAGCTTGGAAATACATTCGCAACCACCCTCTTGATCAAGTGATTGGAGAGGTGGATGAAGGAGTACGAACACGACATAGATTTCAAAATGAGGCTCAATTTTCAGCTTTTATTTAAAAAATAGAGCCCAAAAATGTTGAGGAAGCTTTGACTAACAATGATTGGATTATAGCTATGGAAGAAGAGCTAAATCAATTTGAAAGAAATCGAGTTTGGGAATTAGTACCTCGACCAAATGACTATCTGGTCATAGGAACAAAATGGGTATTCAAAAACAAACTTGATGAATCCGAAAACATTGTCAGGAACAAAGCTTGATTAGTGGCCAAAGGCTACAATCAAGAAGAAGGGATTGATTATGAGGAAATGTATGCTCCAGTGGCATGATTGGAAGCTATACGTATCCTACTTACTTTTGCATGCTTAATGGATTTCAAAATTTTTCAAATGGATGTCAAAAGTGCTTTTCTAAATGGATTTATTATGGAGGAAGTATATGTTGAACAACCTCGAGGTTTTGAAGATCTCTCTAAACTCGATCATGTTTTCAAACTTAAGAAAGCACTTTATGGTTTAAAACAAGCACTGAGAGCTTGGTATGAAAGACTAAGCAACTTCTTAATCAAGAAAGGTTTCACTAGAGGAAAGGTTGATACAACTTTATTCATTAAGCATTCTAAATCTGATACATTAATTGTTCAAATTTATGTTGATGATATCATTTTTGGTGTAACTAACAACGATCTTTGCCAAGAGTTTGCTAAGATTATGCAGGTCGAATTTGAGATGTCAATGATGGGAAAACTCAACTTCTTTCTTGGACTTCAAATCAAACAAAGGAAGAATGGTATTTTCATTAGCCAGACGAAGTACCTAAAAGAGCTGTTGAAGAGGTTCGGGATGGATCAGTGTAAAAGTTCAGACACTCCTATGATTTCAATAGCATTGCTTGATGCAGACGTAAAAGGAAAAGATTATGACATCAAGCGATATAGAGGAATGATTGGTTCATTACTCTATCTCACGGCCAGCAGACCAAATATTCAGCTTAGGTTGGGATGTGTGCACGTTATCAAGCAGCACCCAAGGAATCACATGCTGAAAACGTGAAGAGGATTTTTAGATATCTTACTGGAACCATTGACCTTAGAATATGGTATCCCAAGGGAACTAATATGGAGTTGACAGCATACTCAGATTCTGACCATGCGGGCTACAAGACTGATAGAAAGAGTACAAGTGGTCAGTGCCAGTTCCTTGGAGGTTCTTTGGTATCCTGGTTCAGCAAGAAGCAATCAACAGTTTCTCTATCCTCAATAGAAGCTGAATACATAGATGCTGCTAGTTGTTGTGCTCAAGTGCTGTGGATGAAACAGCAACTAAAACTTGGGAATGAATTTCACAGAAATTCCCATGCACTAGCACTATCAATTTGGCCAAGAACCCTGTACATCATTCTCGGACAAAGCATATCGATATACGTCATCACTTCATCTGAGATCATATGCAAAGGAAAGACATCAAAGTGATTTTCATTCCAACCCATCAACAAATAGCAGACATCTTCAAAAAACCATTAGCCAGGGAGCAGTTCATGAACATTCGAAGAGAATTGGTAATGGTGAATCCCAACGAACTATAAGTAATGTTGATTTACCATTATTTTGATGATTTATTATACTAACTTAAGCATCGAAGTATCTTCAGTAAGTTTAGCAGGTTTCTGAGTGAGTGCCGAAACAAGTCCAAAGAAGCAAAGCTCAGAAACTTGAATCATGGAAGAGAGCAACTCGAGTTGTGATCCAAAGGCATGAAACTCGAGTTCTGGAGAGGAGCAACTCGAGTTCCATCACTGCTTAAGAAATCTGGGAAGGCTAACTTGAGTTATAGCATGGAAGTTGATGTGACTCGAGTTCTGGTATGTGGCAACTCGAGTTCAGGTACTCACTTTTCTTTCATAGGCCTACAACTCGAGTCATGATAATGCACAACTCGAGTTCTGAGGCATTTGTTCATATAGAAGTCATGTAACTTGAGTCATGAGAGACCACAACTCGAGTCCTGGACTGATTATTTGTTTTTGGCTCTCGAAACTCAAGTCATGAGGAACCACAACTCGAGTTCCATAACTAAGAAATCAATTCTCACTCAACCAAACTCGAGTTATGGAACCCACAACTCAAGTTCCATCACTCAGAAACTATATTTTATCCCTTCTGTCATAACTTGAACCC
Organism: Vachellia pachyceras; assembly: GCA_025593235.1. NCBI lineage: Eukaryota > Viridiplantae > Streptophyta > Magnoliopsida > Fabales > Fabaceae > Vachellia > Vachellia pachyceras. Next base: position 15,079 of record JANTPZ010123036.1, on the reverse strand, counting down.
TAACCTCTGCTTTTGTAACTCAAGTTCTCTCCAATCCGTTTCATTTTCAACTGTTACAACTGCTTCGAATTGTCACAACCTCTCAGGTACTTCTAAACCGTTAAAACCCCTCTAATTTCACTCATTATTATCTTCATTCCACTACTTAATCTCCTCTCATAAGCCACTCGATGTAATACTCCCTCTCGGCCAAAAATGTCTCTCTTAGTGCTCTTTGAGTCAATTTTTCAATGGTACGTACCAAAGTTACAGCCGGGAAATCTTTCAAATCCACTTCTAAAGCCCCATCTGAATCCCAATCAAGATCTCAAACCCCATCTAAGAGAGTCCGTATTGCCAAACTCCTCAGGTTAGGAGACCAAGAATAAGGCATCCAAAATCCATTCTGAGCAAGAAGGATAAGGGCAAAGCACTTGTGGTGGAGACTTCATCTCATGCAGAGCCTACTCCTATCAGACACCATTCTGATTCTGCGACTGAAAGTGCCACCCCCACTCACGTGGCTTCATCATCTCGGAAGAAAGGGTCTAAGAAGGGAAAGAAGTCTCAACCAGAGACTCCAGAGGCACCTGAGGGCTACAATGTTGGTATGGTTATGATTAATTCCCCTTTCAAGTTTAAAGATAGAGATTTGTGCCCTGCTGTTTATGTGAATTTGGATCATATCAGTGGTTTGCTAGGACAGGATGTTAAGGAGTATCTTGAATATTATAACAATCTGATTTCATTGCAAACTCCATTTAATCCTGACATGATTAGAGTATTCTATAATAACATGGTCGAAAAGAATGTTATTGGAAATAAGAAGAAAGTTATAGAGTATGGGCTGCAGACAATCATGCGTGGTAGTCGGAACAATATTTCTGCTGAATTGTTGAATGTTTATCTGGCCACGGGAGGTTATGATAAGGCACTAAAAGACTTGAAAATTTGGAAATATTTGAGGCATTAAGGCCAGGTGAAGAGTTTCAGGAGGGTTAGAGCCTACGATTTGAGCCTTCGGCCATGCCACCATTGTAAAGACCATCCATTATGTTTATTCTCAGTGCATGGTTAACAAGGGTAGGAACTATACTTACCTTTCTCTAATGGACTATGAGATTCTTGGTTCCATTATGAAAAAGGAGAAGAGAAATATTGGACAAATGGTCTTCATGGAGATGCAGAAGTTAGTGCAATCAAAATCAATGAAGATGTATTTGCCATATCCTAGCTTAGTCTCACACATCATGGATCTTCATCATGTTTGGTATCTTCTCCCTCATCAGATACCATTGACTCCTCAGCAGTTTATTGCCACACACTTTCATCGGATGAATATTGAAATCATCAATCCTGAGCTAGAAGCTGCTCCTAGAAGGAGGAGGAGGGCCACCTCTGCTACCTCTCAAGGCCAGGATGAGGCCCAGTCATCTGCTGCTCAGCAATTTCATTCCTCTCCATCATTCTCTCAGGCATCCTTGCAGACCTTTATGCAGAACGAATTCAAGAGAATGGGTGAAGAATTTACCACTACTTTTCATGCCAAGACTCAGAGCCATGTTCAGTCTATGTTTTAGTTATCATTAGATGCAGCTGTGGCAACATTGGTCTAGTCTTTTGACTCATTCCAGGTTTCTGTATCAAGTGAATTGGCATATCTGTCTCATTCAGTTTAGGATTTGGATAGTAGAGTTGGGTCTATCAAGCATTATATCAGAGGCAGCCAGACTCCTTAGCCAGCACCACCACTGGGGTTTGAGCCTTCATCTTCTGAGCGGTTGTTTGCCCAGATAGATTTTTTTGATTTTGCTCAGCCTTTAGATCTTGTTTAGGCACCTCCACCCGAGACCTCTGTTCCTTATCCCTTTATGACCTCTGACATTCCACCTTCCTCTCCCTCTCACCCTCTTTGAGTGATGACAAAAAGGGGAGAAGAATTTTGAGTTTTAGAGGCTCTTTGTTTCTTTTTCATTATGATATGCTTTGACTTATTATGGATTAGGCTGTTATAATCTCTTATGTTATGAATTTTATGATGTTATGGCTTATGGATTATGCTAACGAATGACTCCATTGATGCTTATGACTTTATGGCTTATGATTATGAATTGTGATTGTGTGATTTTATCATATTGCCTTGTGAGTTCTTAATATTGTCCATCAAGTTTCCAAAATTTCAGAATTAAGGCTTTGTCATCATCAAAAAGAGGGAGAATGCTAATACCTTGTTTTGATGATAACAAAGTCTATTTCAAAGGTTACATGGCAGGATTTGAAAATGGTTTTTGAAATTTTGAAAATAAGTTTTACAGTTCAACAACTCGAGTTCCATAACTATGTTTTTGAAAACTTCAGGTATAACTTGAGTTTCCAACTTCAAGTTGTGATGACTCAAGTTACACACTTTGAAGAACTCAAGTTGCATGCTTTCAGTCTTCTGTTTGAGCAACTTAATGTGCAACAACTCGAGTTAGGAGGTTCAGCAACTTGAGTCACCTTGAACTTGCATCAACAACTCGAGTGTTTCAGCTTTAAGTTTTGATGACTCGAGTCACAGCACTTCTTCAACTCGAGTTTCATGCCTAAAAATCTATTTTCTTGGAACCTTTACATTTACCTCTTTTGGAATTGAATGAAAACATGCACTGTGACTCAGTTTTTATTGATGATTACATTAATCAAGGTTTTGAAAACAAATATTTAAATCTTTGGACATAAAAATGACACATTCTTTTTTGAACAGGATTAGGGTTACAATAATTAAACATTTAACTCTGTACGAATTGAATGGAAAAATGCACTATGACTTAATTTTTATTGAGGATTACATAAATATAGGTTTTTTAAAAACAAATATTCAAATATTTAGACATAAAAATGTCACATCTTTTTTTTAACACGATTAGGGTTACAGAAATTAAACATTTAACTCTTTTAGAATTAAATGGAAGCATGCACTGTGACTCCGTTTTTATTGAGGAATACATAAATACAGGTTTTTAAAAAACAGAAATTCAAATCTTTGGATGCAAAAATGGCACTTCTTTTTTTGAACTCGGTTAGGGTTACAGGAATTAAACATTTAACTCTTTTAGAATTGAATGAAAACATGAACTGTGACTCAATTTTTATCGAGCATTACATTAATCAAGTTTTTTGAAAACAAATATTCAAATCGTTGGACAAAAAAATGCCACTTCTTTTTTTGAACACGAATAGGGTTACAGGAATTAAACATTTTACTCTTTTAGAATTGAAAGCAAACGTGCGCTGTGACTCAGTTTTTATTGTGGATTACATAAATACAGGTATTTAAAAAACAAATATTCAAATCTTTGGACATAAAAATGCCTCATACTTTTTTGAACAGATTGGATGACATGAATTAAACATTTAATTCGTTTAGAATTGAATAGAGACATGCACTGTGACTCAGTTTTTATTGTCTGTTACATTAATCCAAGTTTTTTAAAAACAAATACTCAAATCCTTGGGCATAAAAATGGCAGTTCTTTTTTTGTACACGATTAGGATTACAGGAATTAAACATTTAACTCTTTTAGAATTGAATGGAAGCATGCACTGTGACTCAGTTTTTATTGAGGAATACATAAATACAGGTATTTAACAAATAAATATTCAAATCTTTGGACAAAAAAATGCCACATATTTTTTTGAACACATTGGGTTACAGGAATTAAACATTTAACTCTTTTAGAATTGAATGGAATCATGCACTGTGACTCAGTTTTTATTGTGGATTACATAAATCCAAGTTTTATAAAAACAAATATTCAAATCCTTGGGCATAAAAATGCCACTTCTTTTATTGTACACGGTTAAGGTTACAGAAATTAAACATTTAACTCTTTTTGAATTGAATGGAAACATGCACTGTGACTCATTTTTTATTGAGGATTACATCAATCCAGGTTTTAAAAAAAACAAATATCCGTATCGTTGGACATAAAAATGCCACATCTTTTTTTATCACGATTAATGTTACAAGAATTAAACATTTACCTCTTTTAAAATTGAATGGAAATATGCACTGTGACTCAGTTTTTGTTGTGGTTTACGTAAATCCATATTTTCAAAAAACAAATATTCAAATCTTTGGACATAAAATGCCATATATTTTTTTGAACAGATTAGGGTTACAGGAATTCAACATTTAACTCTTTTAGAATTGAATGGAAACATACACTGTAACTCAGTTTTTATTGAAATTTACATTAATCAAGGTTTTTTAAAAACAAATATTCAAATCTTTGGACATAAAAATGCCACTTCTTTTTTTGAACACAATTAGGGTTACAAGAATTAAACATTTAACACTTTTAGAATTGAAAGAAAACATGCGATGTGACTCAGTTTTTATTGAGTATTACATAAATCCAGGTTTTTAAAAAAACAAATATTCAAATATTTGGACATAAAAATACCACTTCTTTTTTTGAACACGATTAGGGTTACAGGAATTAAACAATTAACTCTTTTTGAATTGAATGGAAACATGCCCTGTGACTCAGTTTTTAGTTAGGATAACATAAATCCAGCTTTTTAAAAAAAATATTCAAATCTTTGCACATAAAAAGGCCAAATCTTTTTTTGAACATTGTTAGGGTTACAGTAATTAAACATGTAACTCGATTAGAATTTAATGGAAGCATGCACTGTAACTCAGTTTTTATTGAGGATTACATAAATCCAGGTTTTTAAAAAACAAATATTCAAATCTTTGGACATAAAAATGCCATATATTTTATTGAACAGATTGGGTTACAGGAATTAAACATTTAACTCTTTTCGAATTGAATGGAAACATGCATTGTGACTCATTTTTTATCGGGAATTACATTAATCAAGTTTTTTAAAAACAAATATTCAATTCTTTAGACATAAAAACGCCACTTCTTTTTTTGAACACGATTAGGGTTACAGGAATTAAACAATTAACTCTTTTAGAATTGAAAGGAAACGTGCGCTGTGACTTAGTTTTTATTGTGGATTACATAAATCCATGTTTTTTTAAAAAAAATTTAAATCTTTGGACATAAAAATGCCACTTCTTTTTTTGAACAAGATTAGGGTTACAGGAATTAAACATTTAACTCTTTTAGAATTGGATGGAAACATGCACTGTGACTCAGTATTTATTGAGGATTACATAAATCTAGGTTTTTAAAAATCAATTATTCAAATCTTTAAATGGCCATATCTTTTTTTCAACACGATTAGGGTTACAGAAATTAAACATTTAACTCTTTTAGAATTGAAAGGAAACATGCACTGTGACTCAGTTTTTATCGTGGATTATATAAATCTATGTTTTTAAAAAACATATTCAAATCTTGCGACATAAAAATGCAACATCTTTTATTGAATATGATTAGTTTACAGGAATTAAACATTTACCTCTTTTAGAATTGAATGGAAACATGCACTCTGACTCAGTTTTTATTGAGAATCACATTAATCAAGTTTTTTAAAAACAAATATTCAAATCTTTAGACATAAAAATGACACATCTTTTTTTGAATACGATTAGGGTTACAGGAATTAAACATTTAACTCTTTTAGAATTGAAAGGAAACATGCACTGTGACTTAGTTTTTATTGCGGATTACATAAATCCAGGTTTTTAAAAAACAATTATTCAAATCTTTTGAACATAAAAATGCGACATATTTTTTAATCACGATTAGAGTTGCAGGAATTAAACATTTACCCCTTTTAGAATTGAATGGAAACATGCAATTTAACTGAGTTTTTATTGATGATTACATTAGTCAAGGTTTTTAAAACAAATATTCAAATCTTTGAACATAAAAATGCCACATCTTTTTTTAAACATGATTAGAGTTACAGTAATTAAACGTTTAACTCTATTAGAATTGAATAGAAAAATGCCATGTGACTCATTTTTATTGAGGATTACATAAATGCAGGTTTTTTAAAAATAAATATTCAAATCTTTAGACTTTAAATGGCCACATCTTTTTTTGAACACGATTAGGGTTACAGGAATTAAACATTTAACTCTTTTAGAATTGAAAGGAAACATGCGCTGTGACTCAGTTTTTATCGTGGATTATATAAATCTATGTTTTTAAAAAACAAATATTCAAATCTTGCGACATAAAAATGCAACATCTTTTATTGAATACGATTAGGGTTACAGGAATTAAACATTTACCGCTTTTAGAATTGAAGGGAAACATGCACTGTGACTCAGTTTTTATCGAGAATCACATTAATCAAGTTTTTTAAAAACAAATATTCAAATCTTTGGACATAAAAATGACACATCTTTTTTTGAATATGATTAGGGTTACAGAAATTAAACATTTAACTCTTTTAGAATTGAAAGGAAACATGTACTGTGACTTAGTTTTTATTGCGGATTATATTAATCAAGTTTTTTGAAAACAAATATTCAAATATTTGGACATAAAAATGCCACTTCTTTTTTTGAGCACGATTAGGGTTACAGGAATCAAACATTTAACTCTTTTAGAATTGAAAGGAAACATGCGATGTGACTCAGTTTTTGTTGTGGACTACCTAAATCCAATTTTTTTAAAAAACAAACATTCAAATCCTTGGTCATAAAAATGCCACTTCTTTTTTTGTACACGATTATGGTAACAGAAATTAAACATTTAGCTCTTTCAGAATTGAATGGAAAGATACACTATGACTCAGCTTTTATCAAGATTTACATTAACAAATTTTTTCAAAGCAAATATTCAAATATTTGGACATAATAATGCCACTTCATTTTTTGAACACGATTAGGGTTACAAGAATTAAACATTTAACTCATTTCGAATTGAAAGGAAACATGCGCTTGACTCAGTTTTTATTGTGGATGACATTAATCCAAGTTTTTTAAAAACAAATATTCAAATCCTTGGGCATAAAAATGCCAATTCTTTTTTTATACACGATTAGAATTACAGGAATTAAACATTTAACTCTCTTAGAATTGAGTGGAAACATGCATTGTGACTCTTTTTTTTATTGAGGATTACATAAATCCAGGTTTTTAAAAAACAAATATTCATATCTTTGGACATAAAAATACCACTTCTTTTTTTGAACACGATTAGGGTTACATGAATTAAACAATTAACTCATTTTGAATGAATGGAACCATGCCCTTTGACTCAGTTTTTAGTGAGGATAACATAAATCCAGATTTTTAAAAAACAAATATTCAAATCTTTGCACATAAAAATGCCAAATCTTTTTGTGAATACGATTAGGGTTACAGGAATTAAACATTTAACTCCTTTAGAATTGACTGGAAACATGAACTCTGACTCAGTTTTTATTGAGGAATACATAAATACAGGTTTTTAAAAAACAAAAATTCAAATCTTTGGACATAAAAATGGTACTTCTTTTTTTAACACGATTAGGGTTACAGGAATTAGACATTTAACTCTTAGAAATGAAAAGAAACATGCGTTGTGACTCAGTTTTTATTGTGGATTATATAAATCCATGTTTTTGAAAAACAAATATTCAAATCTTGTGACATAAAAATGCAACATCTTTTATTGAACAAGATTAGGGTTACAGGAATTAAGCATTTACCTCTTTTAGAATTGAATGGAAATATGCACTGTGACTCAGTTTTTATTGTGGTTTTCGTAAATCCAGGTTTTTTAAAAAACAAATATTCAAATCTTTGGACATAATAATGCCACTTAATTTTTTGAACAGATGAGGGTTACCGGAATTAAACATTTAACTCTTTTAGAATTGAATGAAAAAATGCAATGTGATTGAGTTTTTATCGAGATTTACATTAATCAAGTTTTTTAAAAACAAATATTCAAATATTTGGACATAAAAATGCCACTTCTTTTTTCGAACATGATTAGAGTTACAGGAAGTAAACATTTAACTCTTTTCGAATTCGAAGGAAACATGCGTTGTGACTCTGTTTTTATTGTGGATTACATAAAACCAAGTTTTGTAAAAGCCAAATATTCAAATCCCTGGCCATAAAAATGCCACTTCTTTTTTTTTTTGTAAACAATTAGGGTTACAGGAATTAACATTTAACTCTTTTTGAATTAAAAGGAAACATGCGTTGTGACTTAGTTTTTATTGTTGATGACATTAATCCCAGTTTTTTAAAAATAAATATTCAAATCCTTGGGCATAAAAATGCCACTTCTTTTTTTTTGTACATGATTAGGGTTAGAGGAATGAAACTTTAACTCTCTTAGAATTGAGTGGAAACATGCATTGTGACACATTTTTTATTGAGGATAACATAAATCCAGGTTTTTAAAAAACAAATATTCGTATCTTTGGAATAAAAATGCCACATCTTTTTTTATCACGATTAGTGTTACAGGAATTAAACATTTAACTCTTTTAGAAATTAATGGAAACATACACTGTGACTCAGTTTTTATTGAGGATTGCATAAATCCACATTTTTAAAAACAAATATTCAAATTTTTATACAAAAAAATGCCACATATTTTTTTGAATATGGTTAGGGTTACAGGAATTAAACATTTAACTCTTTTAGAATTGAATAGAAACATGTACTGTAACTTAGTTTTTATTGAGGAATATATAAATACAGGTTTTTAAATAACAAAAGTTCAAATCGTTGGACAAAAAAATGGCACATCTTTTTTTGAACACAGTTAGGGTTACAGGAATTAAACATTTAACTCGATTAGAATTTAATGGAAACAAGCCCTGTGACTCAGTTTTTATTGTAGATTACATAAATCTAGGTTTTTAAAAAACACATAATCAATTGTTTGGACATAAAAATGCCACATCTTTTTGTAATCACGATTAGTGTTTCAGGAGTTAAACATTTAACTCTTTTAGAATTGAATGGAAACATGCACTGTGACTCAGTTGTTATCGAGATTTACATTAAGCAAGTTTTTTAAAAATAAATATTCAAATGTTTGGACAAAAAAATGCCACGTCTTTTTTTGAACACGATTAGGGTTACAGGAATTAAACATTTAACTCTTTTAGAATTGAAAGGAAGCATGCGCTATGACTCACTTTTTATTATTGCGGATTACATAAATCCAGGTTTTTAAAAAATAAATATACAAATCTTTTGGATATAAAAGTGCTACATCTTTTTTTAATCATGATTAGAGTCGCAGGAATTAAACATTTACCTCTTTTGGAATTGAATGGAAACAAGCACTGTTACTCAGTTTTATTGATGATTACATTAATCAAGGTTTTGAAAACAAATATTCAAATCTTTGAACATAAAAATGCCACATCTTTTTTTGAACATGATTAGGGTTAGAGTAATTAAACATTTAACTCTATTAGAATTGAATGGAAAAATGCACTGTGACTCAGTTTTTATTGAGGATTACATGAATCCAGAATTTTTAAAAACAAATATTCAAATCTTTAGACCTAAAAATGCCACATTTTTTTTGAACATGATTAGGTTTACAGGAATTAAACATTTAACTCTTTTAGAATTGAAAGGAAACATGCGATGTGACTCAGTTTTTACTGTGGATTAAATAAATTCATGTTTTTAAAAAACAAATATTCTAATCTTGTGACATAAAAATGCAACAGTTTTATTGAACACGTATCGGGTTACAGGAATTAAACATTTAAAACTTTTAGAATTGAATTGAAACATGCACTATGACTCAGTTTTTATTACGGTTAACATAAATCCAGGTTTTTAAAAAGCAAATATTCAAATCATTGGACATAAAAATGCCACATATTTTTTTGAACAGATTAGGGTTACAGGAGTTAAACATTTAACTCTTTTAGAATTGAATGGAAACATGCACAATGACTCAGTTTTTATCGAGATTTACATTAATCAAGTTTTTTAAAAACAAATATTCAAATATATGGACATAAAAATGCCACTTCTTTTTTTGAAAACGATTAGGGTTACTGGAATTAAACATTTAACTCTTTTAGAATTGAGAGAAAACATGCCCTGTGACTCATTTTTTATTGTGGATTACATAAATCCACATTTTAAAAAACAAATATTCAAATCCTTGGGCGTAAAAATCCACTTCTTTTTTTGTACACGATTAGGGTTACAGGAATTAAACATTTAACTCTTTTAAAATTGAATGGAAACATGCTTTGTGACTCATTTTGTATTGAGGATTACATAAATCCAGGTTTTTAAAAAATAAATATTCGTATCTTTGGACATAAAAATGTCACATCTTTTTTTTATCACGATTAGTGTTACAGGAATTAAACATTTACCTCTTTTATATTTGAATGGAAACATGCATTGTGACTCAGTTTCTATCGAGAATTACATTAATCATGTTTTTTAAAAACAAATATTCAAATCATTGGGCATAAAAATGCCACTTCTTTTTTGAACACGATTAGGGTTACATGAATTAAACATTTAACTCTTTTAGAATTAAAAGGAAACATGCGCGCTGTGACTCAGTTTTTATTGTGGATTACATAAATTCAGGTTTTTAAAAAACAAATATTCAAATCTTTTGGATATAAAAATGCCACATCTTTTTTTAATCATGTTTAGAGTTGCAGGAATTAAACATTTACCTCTTTTAGAATTGAACGGAAACATGCACTCGTACTCAGTTTTTATTGATGATTGCATTAATCAAGGTTTTGAAAACAAATATTCAAATCTTTGGACATAGAAATGCTACATCTTTTTTGAACATGATTAGGGTTAAATTAATTAAACGTTTAACTCTATTAGAATTGAATGGAAAAATGCACTGTGACTCAGTTTTTATTGAGGATTACATAAATCCAGGTTTTTTAAAAACAAATATTCAAATCTTTGGACATAGAAATGCTACATCTTTTTTGAACACGATTAGGGTTACAATAATTAAACATTTAACTCTTTTAGAACTGAAAGGAAACATGCGCTGTGACTAAGTTCTTATTGTGGATTTTATAAATCCATGTTTTTAGAAAACAAATATTCAAATCTTGAAACATAAAAATGCAACATCTTTTATTGAACATGATTAGGGTTACCAGAATTAAAAAATTAAAAATTTAAGAATTGAACGGACACATACATTGTGACTCAGTTTTTATTGCGATTTACGTAAATCTAGGTTTTTAAAAAACAAATATTCAAATCTTTGGACATAAAAATACCGCATATTTTTTTGAACAGATTAGAGTTACAGGAATTAAACATTTAACTCTTTTAGAATTGAATGGAAACATGCACTGTGACTCAGTTTTTATCGAGTATTACATTAATCATGTTTTTTAACAACAAATATTCAAATATTGTACATAAAAATGCCTCTTCTTTTTTTAAACACGATTAGAGTTACAGGAATTAAACATATAACTCTGTTAGAATTAAAAGGAAACATGCGCGCTGTGACTCAGTTTTATTGTGGATTACATAAATTCAGGTTTTTAAAAAACAAATATTCAAATCTTTTGGATATAAAAATGCCACATCTTTTTTTAATCATGATTAGAGTTGCAGGAATTAAACATTTACCTCCTTTAGAATTGAACGGAAACATGCACTCGTACTCAGTTTTTATTGATGATTGCATTAATCAAGGTTTTGAAAACAAATATTCAAATCTTTGGACATAGAAATGCTACATCTTTTTTTGAACATGATTAGGGTTAAATTAATTAAACGTTTAACTCTATTAGAATTGAATGGAAAAATGCAGTGTGACTCAGTTTTTATTGAGGATTACATAAATCCAGGTATTTTAAAAACAAATATTCAAATCTTTGGACATAGAAATGCTACATCTTTTTTGAACACGATTAGGGTTACAATAATTAAAGATTTAACTCTTTTAGAACTGAAAGGAAACATGCGCTGTGACTAAGTTTTTATTGTGGATTTTATAAATCCATATGTTTTTAGAAAACAAATATTCAAATCTTGAAACATAAAAATGCAACATCTTTTATTGAACATGATTAGGGTTACCAGAATTAAAAAATTAAAACTTTAAGAATTGAACAAAGACATACATTGTGACTCAGTTTTTATTGCGATTTATGTAAATCTAGGTTTTTAAAAAACAAATATTCAAATCTTTGGACATAAAAATGCCGCATATTTTTTTGAACAGTTTAGGGTTACAGGAATTAAACATTTAACTCTTTTAGAATTGAATGGAAACATGTACTGTGACTCAGTTTTTATCGAGTATTACATTAATCATGTTTTTTAACAACAAATATTCAAATATTGTACATAAAAACGCCACTTCTTTTTTTGAACACGATTAGGATTACAGGAATTAAACATATAACTCTTTTAGAATTAAAAGGAAACATGCGCGCTGTGACTCAGTTTTTATTGTGGCTGGCATAAATCCAGGTTTTTAAAAGCAAATATTTAAATCTTTAGACTTAAAAATGCCATATCTTTTTTTGAACAAGATTAGGGTTACAGGAGTTAAACATTTAACTCAGTCAGAATTGAAAGAAAACATGCGCTGTGACTCAGTTTTTATTATGGATTAAATAAATCGATGTTTTTAAAAACAAATATTCAAATCTTGTGACATAAAATGGAACATCTTTTATTGAACACGATTAGGTTTACGTAAATCAGGTTTTTAAAAAACAAATATTGAAATCATAGGACATAAAAGTACCACATCTTTTTTTTGAACAGATTAGGATTACAGGATTTAAACATTTAACTCTTTTAGAATTGAATGGAAACATGCACTATGACTCAGTTTTTATCAAGATTTACATTAATCAAGTTTTTTAAAAACAAATATTCAAATCTTTACACATAAAAATGCCACATCTTTTTTTGAACACGATTAGGGTTACAATAATTAGACATTTAACTCTTTTAGAAATTAGTGGAAACATGCACTGTGACTCAGTTTTTATTGAGGAATAGATAAATCCACATTTTTTAAAAATAAGTATTCAAATCTTTGGACATAAAAATGCCACATATTTTTTGGAATACGATTAGGGTTACAGGAATTAAACATTTAACTCTTTTAGAATTGAATGGAAACATGCACTGTGACTCAGTTTTTATTTAGGAATTCATTAATACATGTTTTTAAACAACAAAAATTCAAATCTTTGGACATAAAAATGGCAATTCTTTTTTTGAACACGGTTCGGGTTACAGTAATTAAACATTTAACTCGATCAGAATTTAATGAAAACATGCACTGTGTCTCAGTTTCTATTGAGGATTACATAAATCCAGCTTTTTAAAAAACAAATATTCAAATCTTGTACATAAAAATGGCACATATTTTTTTGAACAGATTAGGGTTACAGGAATTAAACATTTAACTCTTTTAGAATTGAATGGAAACAGGAACTGTGACTCAGTTTTTATAAAGGATTACGTTAATCCAGTTTTTTGAAAACAAATATTCAAATATTTGGACATAAAAATGCCATTTCTTTTTTTGAACACGATTAGGGTTACAGGAATTAAACATTTAACTCTTTTAGAATTTAATGGAAACGTGCACGGTGACTCAGTTTTTATTGAGTATTACATAAATCCACATTTTCAAAAAAATATATTCAAATCTTTGGATATAAAAATGCCACATCTTTTTTTTAATACGATTAGGATTTAGGGAATTAAACATTTAACTCCTTTAGAATTGAATGGAAACATGCACTATCACTCAGTTTATATTAAGCAATACATAAATACAGCATTTTAAGAAACAAAAATTCAAATCTTTGGACATAAAAATGGCACTTCTATTTTTTAACACTGTTAGGGTTAAAGTAATTAAACATTTAACCCGATTAGAATTTAATGGAAACATGCACTGTGACTCAGTTTTTATTGGGAATTACATAAATCCAGGTTTTTAAAAAACAAATATTCAAATCTTTGGACAAAAAAATTCCGCATATTTTTTTGAACAGATTAGGGTTGCAGGAATTAAACATTTAACTCTTTTAGAATTGAATGGAAACATGCACTGTGAATCAGTTTTTATCGAGTATTACATTAATCAAGTTTTTTAACAACAAATATTCAAATATTGGACATAAAAATGCCACTTCTTTTTTTTAAACACGATTAAGGTCACATGAATTAAACATATAACTCTTTTAGAATTAAAAGGAAACATGCGCGCTGTGATTCAGTTTTTATTGTGGCTTGCATAAATCCAGATTTTTTAAAAACAAATATTCAAATGTTTCGACTTAAAAATGCCACATCTTTTTTTGAACATGATTAGGGTTACAGGAGTTAAACATTTAACTCTGTCAGAATTGAAAGAAAACATGCGCTGTGACTTAATTTTTATTATGTATTAAATAAATCCATGTTTTTAAAAAACAAATATTCAAATCTTATGACATAAAATGCAACATCTTTCATTGAACACGATTAGGATTATCTGAATTAAACATTTAAAATTTTTAGAACTGAAAGGAAACACGCACTATGACTCATTTTTTATTGCGGTTTACGTAAATCCAGGTTTTTAAAAAACAAATATTGAAATCTTTGTACATAAAAATGCCACATATTTTTTTTTGAACATATTAGGGTTTCAGGTATTAAACATTTAACTCTTTTAGAATTGAATAGAAACATGCATTATGACTCAGTTTTTATCGAGATTTACATTAATCATGTTTTTTAAAAACAAATATTCAAATCTTTACACATAAACATGCGACATCTTTTTTTGAACACGATTAGGGTTACAATAATTAAACATTTAACCCTTTTAGAAATTAGTGGAAACATGTGCTGTGACTCAGTTTTTATTGAGGATTACATAAATCCACAATTTTTAAAAATAAGTATTCAAATCTTTGGACATAAAAATGCCACATATTTTTTGGAATACGATTAGGGTTACAGGAATTAAACATTTAACTCTTTTAGAATTGAATGCAAACATGCACTGTGACTCAGTTTTTATTTAGGAATACATAAATACATGTTTTTAAAAAACAAAAATTCAAATCTTTGGACATAAAAATGGCACTTCTTTTTTTTTTAACACGGTTAGGGTTACAGTAATTAAACATTTAACTTGATTAGAATTTAATGAAAACATGCAATGTGTCTCAGTTTCTATTG
>JANTPZ010123035.1:0-10656 GCA_025593235.1 Vachellia pachyceras | reverse complement strand
CATCCTTGACTGAAATATCGCGTGACAAAAGGGACGTGATGTGGTTGCGTAAAAGGTTGCATCGTGTTAACGATCCCCGTATAATTTGGGTAGTCGTAGTGTATTGCTAAAGACCGCTTGCGACTTGTGGGCTAATGTTGAGTTTAGCCTACTGCCAACTTTATATGGGCCTACAGGGCCGCACGCAAGAACAGCCCAACATAAGCTTTATTTTTAGGGTTTATTCGAATTTTTAATATATGTGTATATATGTTGAAATTCAAAATTGCATATTATTATATAAATAATATTTGCGTGTGTAAGTTTAATTTATTTGATAAATTAAACAACTAACGTCAATTTAATTTATGAGGATAAATTAAATCTGTTGGCTTATTATTTGGATTAATTAAATGGATATAATTTGATCAGATCAATTTAATCCAAGTTAAAATTGCAAAATTCGAATTTAACATTTTGAGTATTGAATTTCGAAATTCAAGATTGGATCTTGAATATCTTTTGAAATATGAATTTCAAGATTAGATCTAGAATATCTTTGAAATTCGAAATTTAATATTAGATCTTGAATATCTTTTGAAATTTAAATTTCAAGATTAGATCTAGAATATCCTTGAAATCTGAAATTCAAGATGAGATCTCGAATATCTTTTGAAATTTGAATTTCAAGATTAGATCTAGAATATCCTTCTGAAATTAAAATTTGAATTTTTCAACATTAATAAAAGATTAATCTTTTATTATGATGTACTGTATGAGCTTTATAAATATAAGTGCTCGTGGACAGAAAAAATCCAATTTTCGAAATTGAGTCCATCCTTGAGCCAAGAAACCCTAGAGAGAGAGAGAGAAAGGAACCAAGAGACGCTAGCACGCTGCTATTGTTGGAGACTGTTCGCGCGGATACCGGTAGAGGGAGGCGATTGAAAGAACATATGCTCCTCATGATCGGAAGTAAGAACGCGGGACGTTGTGGAACCTGAAGAGATCCAGACGCAAAGCAAGAGATAATCTTGAAACGCAAAAGGTACGCCTTCATCTCCTTGATCTAACTGCCTTTAACAGATCCGTATTTGGGATTAGAAAATTTTAAATTCCGTTGCGTGTACGCCTTAATCCCAACACATTCGCAGGAGTGGTGGCCACAAGTGGCTCCAATTCCCAATGAGAGACTCTATCAAGACGTAAAATTGATGATGGTTCATCCCATTGCACCTGAAATAGAATAAATGTGAGTCATAATAATGTAGCCTCTAAACACTCCAGCACAATAAAATGAACCAAAGGCCACTCTGTAATAGCTAATTTCTAAACACTCAATATAACAACATGTTTTATCTTTAAATTCACTTTAAGAGTTAAGAGCAAATGTTTAAGATCCTAGTTTAAAACTAAGGCATCGTAACCCCAAACTCTCTTAACAGAACCAAAAACCTAGAATTGAATAGCTGGTATGTGCCAAAAAAACAAAACAAAAAACCCACAAAAAAAAAATCTTAAAGAAGTTATAGCCACTAGAATAAAAATGACTATTATCAATCATTTTCAATCATGTTAAACACTAGAATAAAAATGATGTTATAGCCACTAGAATAAACACATGTTATCAATCATGTTATAGCCACTAGAAGTTATAGCCACTAGAATAAACACATGTTATCAATCATTTTCATAATAAAAATGACTATTATAGCCACTAGAATTTGATTGGAAAACAAAATAAGCAATTCCCACACTAAAACAATATGCCTATTTACAACCAATAATGAATCCAAAAAACTATAAGTAAAAAGGATAAGCAGTAGAAGCGTAGTTTAAAGAAGTCATTATTAACCTTTAATGATCGCCACTCAGAATCGGGACAGGTGAGTTATTATCTTCAACGCCCACAATTGTGCCACTGAACCTGTATGAAGGGGGAAAATATATTACATAGGATGTGATGATATTCCCAGATTTAACCATAAAACCAACCAGGTCATGCACCTTCTTTCAGGATCATCATCACCCTCAAATCTCATCTTGAATCTCATCCCAACAGAAAGCTTATGACTTCGAGCTTCCAGGTGTTTATTGACACTAACAATAAACTCTGATCGGCATGTCCTAACACCAACATTGACAAATCAGTTTACAGCGTACTCATTTAAGAAGCAAAAGACACACATCTTCCCAAATTCAAAAAGAAAATAAATTAGTTAAATTCAAGACAAAACTATGTATAAATGTTACTAAAATATATGCAGCACATTACACATAAAAGGATAATTATTATATTTGTTCCACTCGTCTTGACTTTGAATTGGAACCTTCAATGAAAAAATCAACTCATCCTATGCGGATATCCATAGCACCTAAGATTCAATTAAAGTAGTCATCTCAGTAACAATAGAGCAATGCACATCTCCACCACATAAATAGATTAGAAAAGGCGGGCATGTCTGGAAACAAGAACACAAGTTGCACAATGGTAGTACAGGGAACCACTCTCAATTTGACATCATCAGAACTAAAATTATTAAATAAATAATAGATGCATAATGTTGAGGGCAAGACTTGGGCTTGTAAAACACAGAAAACAGTGTTCCAGTGGCAATTGCATGAGATGCCGTTGCCAAAACACCAATATGCATAATGTGACTGGATATGACAGAAGATGGCATATTGTTCTGTTGTCTCATGAGCCGCCTAACCCCAACTCGTAGCTCTCCATTTTCACCTCTGGGATAAAGGAGGTAAGACAAATAACAATCACCAAGCATCAAAAGCAAGAAACAATGGACCAACTTTGTTCTAATCCCTGCAAGGAAAGAGAAGGAACGGTACTGCTACATATTAACATACCTTAGAAATATAAAAGCATCGCCATCCACCAATTTTTTGGAGCTTACAAACACAATCCATCCAGTCGTAAGTAAGTGGCGCCTAGGTTGCCATGAAAATTAGTGTTCAGTGAGGGGCTCATGTATAGTACAAAAATTAGATGTCACAATCCCAAACTCCATTGACCAATAAAGGAATAATTAAGTTATGCAAACCCACATGCATTAGACATGAAGAGGATTACTTAACACACCCCTTGTCCCAGAAAGCTATGATTAAATTCGTTACTGGCTGCACCAGAAACTAGTAAAGACGATAATACCAATCAAACAGCAAAATCATCATGGTATCCTTTTGCAAACTAACATGGCAAATAATATACACCTGAGTAAATAGAACTTGGTTTCTTCTAGAAAACAATTTAACCAACCAAAGGATAGTTTGAGATATCACAAGACTAGAACACTAAACTTTTAAAATAGTGACTTGGAAAGCTGAACGTGTAAGTCAGGAATTAATCCATCCCAAGCATAATATAGGAGTAATTTTTCCCTACTAAGTTAAGCTAGGCATAACAAGAACATGCAGGAGACATGTTTTACTTTGGAGCAACCGTCTGATCACCCACAAGCAGCCATAAAAAGTTACTGCTTATCTAAAACCCAAAAGATTGTTTCACTTTATAGTATAAGTAATTTAAAATTAAATAATTAACAAAAAAATTCAAGTATATTTTATCTTAAGCACATTTGGTCCGTAGACATACGTAATATGTTGAATATACTTTTCACAAAGCACTTCCTGAAATCAAATGTTAAAATCTACCAAGTTAACAGGCTTCAATTTATATAGCAAGACACATACCTTGACATATATGTCGAAAATACCTTTCATTCCCATGCAAGACAGTTGCAACTAATTCTTGCCATGGTGGTTGCTGAGACATATCCTGAGCGAAACATGGGGATTATAAAAGTGAACGTAAAAATAAAAAATTACCGAACATGTTGAAAAGCAGCAGCCAACCAAGGGTGGCAGGCAATCATCTGCATGTCTTCGAAGAACAGAAAAACCTCCATGAGTGCTGGTGTCAGATGCAGTAAGTGTTTTGAAGGAATGAACTGTACACCTAGTAGGATCTGGCAGAGGATCATATGGGCTTGTGACTTCACTTTGCTAAACCCAGAAAGCAAAGAAACATAAGTATACAAGACAAAAAAAATTATGAGAAACTCAATGGATAGAAAGTAGTACGAACTTGAAATCATCTTTGTCAGCAAGTGGAACAGGAAAAAGGTTTAACACTAAATGAACAACCATGTGCCTAAGAGTTAAACACCATAGCAGTGTATAACAGCGCTTTGGTGTGTTAGCCAGCTTGGGATGCTCGTATCTTCAGGGGTTCTCCTGTCTTTAGACATGAGGAAGAATGTGGATTGGGACTTCTTTATAAGCTCATGGAATTTATAAAGGAGTGTCTCTTGCAAATATAAAGAGATTGAAAAGCTTATTTGCATGTTTAATTTTTCTATCTATATATGAATATAAATATGTAATCCAAGTAGCCAGTTCCACCTAGTAGGATAAAGTTTTAGTGTTATCGTTGTAGTTGTATATGAATATAAATATACGAGGACCGAAAAAATAAATATAAATCTATGTAGCAACCTGTCGGCATTATTCACAAGCTGTGAACAGTACAACTCCTTGTAATTCACAGGATCGATATCTAAATTCTTCCATTATTCTATTTTGTTAATCACCTTCAACCATCTCTTTGGAGCATACCCTATCCTTCTCATTGGTCCAGCTTAAATGGTATCTTCCCTCTTAATTTTATCCCTTAACCAAAAAAAAAAAATTTAATGAATATACAATGTTAAAAATTCAAAGAATAAAGTAAAAAAACAAAAAGACACTCACATCAGCTTCAAGGAGCAAAGTTATTTATGCATAGACTTCATCTGTTTCAGGTTCAGCCTACAAAAGAAAGATTAAATTAATGATTCTAAATTAAACAGATAAGAGAGCTTTCTAAGTAAGTGATCGAGCATAAAAAATCATAACTCACCCGCAGAAGAACATTGACAACCTTACACAGAATCTTAGAAGGCAGATTGAAGGAAGGCATTTGCTGATCAGACCCCTGATGCATTGAGACCTCAAGCTACAAAATAAAACACTACAACATCAGCCAATAACATCATACAATTTCATCAACAATAGCTGTAGGCTGAGGATTCAAAAACAGTAAGTGAATTCAATGTGCAAACTGCAAAGCAGTCGGCTTCCAGTAAGAAGTCTAAAATTGTTATGTTGTTAAGTAGTCGGCTTCCATTAAAAGGTCTAAAATTGCTATTTTGTTAAATAGTGGCTAAGTTTCATCCATATAAAAAGGCAAGCCCGAACACACATTTGCAGTCTTCCTTTCATACAAATATATTTTGCCTACAGTTCATCAATGAAAATTCTGAGATGCTGAAATCAAAAACCAAGATGCCTGTTCCATGTGACCTTGTGGAAAGTAATAAACATGCTCCCCTTCATGAGGAAGAGTGACAAGGGGACCAGCACAGCACACCACAATTCCTTGTACAAATCATCATTGGGTGCCCCTATAAAGCAAACATGAGGAGATAACTTCATCTAGGATAAAAAGATAAAGCACAATGAAGCAAAGAGGAGGAAGATAAAACTTTTGTTGAATCTAATTATGCACCAAGTTCATATTTCACACCAATTTCTAACACTAGGGATCCATAACTTTCAATTTGATCATGTAAAATTGATCAGGAGAAACAATGCAATAGTAGAGTCTCACCAACCTAAAAATTACAACTTAGGTTACACCATTTGAAAATTCAAAACAAATCACACCATCACCAGCAAACACAAAACTTTGTCCTTATGAAATAGCACAGTGGTGGCAGACCTAAACCTCTATTGTAAGCATATGAACGTCAGAAAAAGCATAAGTATATTAGTGCAAGAATAAATTGGTTACTAGGAGGAGTGCGCTTCAAAGCTGCCGGAAAAATGCACTTCTATAGATGCATGAGAAATATCAAGTGACTGTCTAACCTCGAAGAAGTGGACACAATTTTATACAACCACTAGTAGTTTTCAATTGCATTGACTAATGAGCAATAACTCGCACTTTGGGAGTGTTTGGATAACACTTCTGGTACTCCAATAGACCTTCCTGTAAATTCCACTAAACTCGTTTGGATAGAAATATCTATTTTTTGAAAGCCCATTTCCAAAAAGTGGAGCCTATAGAAAAAGTCAATTTAGGAATCACAAGTCTCAGTTGCTTTTATCATTCTAAAAGGTCAGTTTAGCATTTTAGTGGCAGTTAATTTCTATCGATCCCATTTCCCAAATTATCAAAACTTTTTAGTTTATGAAACTGGCTTCTTAAAACAAAAATCCAAACACAAGTCCCATCACAATAACTAACTTCCACCAAAACTCAGTTTGACAAACATACTTTTGGCATATTGTAAAAGTACATTTCATAGTTACTTTGTCAGAAACCAAGAGTAGAAAAGAACAACCAGTAGTTCCTAGATCTACTCTCACCTAAAAATTTCCAAGCACAAAAGCTCCCATACATTAATAACAATATGATAGAAAGTAAAGTCATTCAAATTAATTAGGTCATCATAAGCAGCTGTAAGACAAGGCAATTTTTTATTTCTTCCATTCATCATACAATGTTTTAACATTCAACAATTGTCACTGACATTTTGGAAATAGTAAGCAGCTTTAAGCTGCCAAACATGTTTACATGTTGAGGGGTCTAGAACTATTCAAGTAAAAAAAACGCACAAGAAAATTCAGAGAAATAATGACAATATAAACTCAAACCTGCATGGTTTCCACCAGAAGTCTGATTTGAAGCCATAAATGCCATATGGTTAATCTTCACAAGAACTCAGAATTTAAGGATAACTCGGGCTTTAAAATGGTTTTGGTACACAAAAAATCATTCCGTTAAATTTATTACCATTCACGAACTACTATAACACATTTATTATCAACAATCAACAACACAAGGATTTTGAAATAGTTAAATAAAGCCTTAATTTTTCTCTAATTTTTTTGGCACTAACGAAAGGGTAGCTCACTCAGCTTCAGCGCCTTAAATTAAGCAAGTGAGGTTTAGCTTTAGACTAATTAAATATAATATAATTATAGTTATTTTCATGGAAAAAGTTGTGAGAATTTCACAAGCGTTGTATACACCAAAACTATTCTGGGTATAAATTGGGCAATAGTGGTCAAATGACCATAAATATATTGATGCTGTTGATGAAGGGAAAACTGTGTGCACTCTGAGAAAGGAAAATTATGAGGGAAAAATGAAAATTTTCCATTTCCAGTTCCCACAATACCGGATCCAAAAGGACAGAAGAATACCAATTGGGTGCAAACCTCGTTCAATAATTGTTACGTGTCAATTGCTGCAGTTAGATTCTGTTATGAGATTCGGATGTGGGACCTTGGTAGTTGAGTCAATTACCTGTATCACGTGGCAGCTCAAGTCAAGCCAGTTGTTCGTGCTTTTCGTTAGGTTGTTATAGGCTATTATTCAGTCAAGTTGTATGAGCCATATAAGGCCAGCTGAGGTGTAATATCGGATATGGAATAAGAATACACACTACTTTCAATCTTTCATCTTCATTCTCTCTTTCTCCCTTCCTCCCATTACTTTTAGCCAGTACCAAGTGGTATTAGAGCCACTGTAGGTGATGGCACCAGACACTCAATCCACGGACAGACTTGGCAACTTAGAGAAACGAATGGATCTGTAGGCAACAGCAACGGAAGGTGTTCATGCATAGCAAGAGCAGAATTCCACAAATGTTTCTGATTTCAAATTTTCCATGTCGTGCATTGAAGCCTTCTTGAAAGAACTAGCAGCAGGAATGTCTTCTCTAGCAACACAGTGTCAAGGAGACAACAATGGCGGCTCGTCGAGTTCCGCCCAAGAGAATTCGCATATTCAATTTGGCTTGTATGGTGTACCAGCCTCTTATTTTCCACCAACCAAGCAGACTCGTGTGGAGTTCCCACGATTCGATTAGTTCTTTGTCGTCAACGCCACACCCACTGATCAACGCATTTGACTTATTAGCATCCATTTAGAAGGGAAGGCCCTCAAGTGGCACCTGAACTTCACCAAAACCAGACAGGAAGCTGACATTTCATGGGAAAGCTATCTCCTCCACATGGAGGCTCATTTTTTAGATACCAAGCACATTAATGCAATGGTTCAGTTGAAACAACTGCAACAAGTCACCTCTATCAACGAATACATTGAGGCATTCAACGACCTCTTGACCAAGGTCGACATTCCTGAGCGATTTGCCATGGATTGTTTCCTAGGAGGTCTTCGTTTGGAGGTATAGTCGGCGGTCGATGCTTTTAAACCACCTAGCCTGTTCGGTAAGATGCAGATGGCGTGTATCCAAGAGCGAATGATCAACGCGTGGTGCCGCCCACCCTCGCCCTCACTCCTCATTTTCAGTAAAGAGCTCTACGTTCACTCTACGATACCAACCGTCTCCACCACTCAAGAGTCAACCCCTACCTTTCAGTGGCTCATCCACCTCCTCCACTCCACTCATTCCTAAGCCTTCAATGACACTATCAAAGCGAGATATGGACGACCGTTGACGTTGGGGGCTCTGTTACTGGTGCAACGAGAAGTATACGAGCTCCCACAGGTGTCAAGATTCTCAAGCCATGATGTTGGTCATGTAGGAATTGGATTACGATACCTTCCTCGATGCTAAAGAGACACTGGACCCAGGGTAATCGAAGAAACACCGGCAATACTCAACACCCTACTTGGCGATGGTAAAGCGTCCAGACTTCGAGTAGAGGGATTCATTAAAAAATAGAGAATCACAATCCTTGTTGATACAGGAAGCTCACATAAGGTGATGAACACCTCGTTGGTCAAACGACTCCATTTAGCAATACAACCAAGCCAGGTGCTTCGGTGGGGGTTGCTGGGGGCTAAGTACTTGCAGTTGATCGAATCTGCAAGGATCTTCAATGGTCGATGGCTGGCTCTGTTTTTTATGCTGATTTCTTAATGTTAGACACTTTGACATGATACTAGGTGCTCAGTGGCTGGGACGACTGGCTTGCATTATCATAGACATGTATACTCACTTCTTGGCTTTCTTTTACCAGGGCCATATTACGAAATCCAAGGGATCGGCGCCTCCTTTGTGGACCCAAGAAAGGTCAATTGGGCACTTAGGAATTATACATGGCACATCATTTGTTTCTGATACAAGGAAGCCCCATCAAGGATGACACCCTACTGCAGCTTTGCCAGCACCAGGAGTTAACCACTGTACAGCAATCCCAACTGCAGTCACTATTGAGCTCGTTCACCGATATATTCCAGGAGCCTTCATCGCTGCCCCCAACGAGCGTTTGACCACCGCATCCACTTGAAGACGGATAAACCAGTGTGTCGTTGCCCCTATCGGTATGGCCCTATCTAGAAAGATGAGATCAAACTTCAAGTAACACAGATGCTACAAACAGGGGTCATTCAAACTAGCCAAAGCCCATTCGCAGCTCCAGTGGTGTTGGTGCACAATAAAGATGGATCATGGCGCTTTTGCGTCAACTACCAGAAGCTCAATGAGGAAACGGTTAAGAATAAGTTTCCTATTCCTTTAATTGAGGACCTGCTTAACGAACTCCATGGCGCAGTCTTTTTCTCCAGGTTGGATCTCAGGGCAAGATATCACCAAATTCGGATGCACCCTCCTGACACGCATAAGACAGCCTTACGTACTCACGAAGGGCTTTATGAGTTTCTCGTGATGCCATTTGGACTCACAACGCTCCTGCCACCTACCAGGGACTCATGAATTACATTTTCAGGCCACACTTATGACAATTCATCCTGGTTTTCTTTGATGATATTTTAGTCTATAGTCTGGACTGGAACTCTTATTTAAACCACCTTCAACTCACATTTTTGCATTTATGAACTCAAAGTCTTCGCCAAAAGTAGCAAATGTGTTTTTGCAACCTATCAATTAGATTACTTGGGTCATTTGATTTCAACTCGTGGAGTGGAAGCTGACCCTCAAAAGCTAGTCGCCATCCATTCATGGCTGGTGCTAATATCTCCAAGGGCACTAAAAGGTTTTCTCGGGCTCACTGGCTACTATCGCTGTTTCATTAGGAACTATGGGAGCATTTGTCAGCCATTAACGTCCCTGCTAAAGAAGGATGAGAAATTTCGCTGGTCTCCCAAGGCAGCAACAGCGTTTGAAAGATTGAAGGACACTATAACATTACCCCCTCTTTTGGCTTTACCCGACTTCAACGAGAAGTTTGTTGTGGAGCCATATGCTTTGGGCACTAGACTAGGCATTATACCGATGTAAGGTGGTCACCCGTTAGCTTTCGTGAGCAAAGCACTGAGTCCTAAGAAAAGGACACTCTCAACGTATGAAATGGAACTTCTGGCAGTAATCTTTGCAGTCCAACAGTGGCTCTCCTATTTGATGGGTGAAATAATCATATGTTGTCAAGGGAATTTACAGCATTTTTGGGGATTTTGGTGATATTATTTGGCTTTTATTGAGTTTAATTGCATTAATTATGATTAATGACTATTATATGGAAATTTAAGCCAATTAAGGTATTTGTGGAAGAAATTGAGATCAAGAGATAAATTTGAATTAATATATTTATCAATATAATCTTAGAAGATTCTGAATTCAAATTAGTAAATCTTGATTTTGAATTAGGAAATCTAAGATTCTAAGTTTAAAATTCAAATTAAGGATC
>JANTPZ010123033.1:0-16686 GCA_025593235.1 Vachellia pachyceras | reverse complement strand
GATGGGAAATAGCATCCGTTTGTGGAAATGATCGGGTTGCTTCAGAAATCCAAACAAGAATTTGCAGAGCTAGCATAAGGAACCAGAGTTTGACCTTCATGGTTTTATCAGAAAGCTCAAATGATGAAACTCGGTGGTGATGAAGATGGTGAAAATGTGTGAAGAGATGTAGGATTTGTTTGGTTGGGTCACAATATAGAGTAAATTGAGAAGCTGCCAATTAGATAGCTGGCTTCCAAAAGGTTCTCGTGTTTGACATTAAGCATCTATGATTCTGTCCTTGTCAATCCCAGCCAGCTTTACCTTCATTTGAAATCTCACTGGACTTCTCAGAGCCCAAGAATGGACTACTTTTCTCTCTCCTTCTGCCTCTATCCTTCGATTGCTTAACTTCCAATACAAGCAAAGTAAATCTCTCTGTCTCTGCCTCTCTCAAATCAATCTAAAAGAGGATCACTATATATGGCGGTCCTAAAGTTCAGAGTAACAGTACCCTTTTTTGGTCAGAAGAGCCTGCAACATCCATATATAATTATCTCATATATTTTTTATCGTAAAGTGAACAGAGAATATGACCTGGAATAAGTAAAAAAGCAATAAAACCTACATGTGATCTTAATTTGGGTCGTTTTCTTATTAAATTGTGTAACAAAATAGTTAGCAAAAATAGATGATTTGCTGGCCTCAGACTAAAGATGAAACAGGTGCCATATTTTGAATGTCTGATAGTCACTGTTATGATAGAAGACTAATAAATTTAAAATTTTAACACAGTACTGTAACTATATGTCTGAGATGAGTGATGCAATGTTTGATGCTGACACGTTTTTAATTTTCATTGTCACACTAATCTCACATGACGTGTTCATAACTATAATTAGAGTTTAGATGATCAAATTATATGTGCCTGTGAGTTTCTGACGGGAATTGAAAGGATGAGCAGAAGAAATAAATGAAGGTAGTTGATGGGATTAAATGAGGAGGAGGGGTCAACTTTTTTGGAGTTGGTCGGTGGGAAACAGAACAAACCAATCCAAAACCTCCATGGCCATAAACCACCAACCAATATATCCATCCAATCTGGGACCTTCATTCACTGTGAAGCTATTTAATGATTCAGCAGATCCCATAATTATGAATCTTTTAGTTATCATTCATGATTCTGCATTTAACATGGCTTGCTCTTTTGAGTGTGTCACTCCAATGCAGTACCTGGATGCTCAATCTCCTTCGCTCTAAAATTCTCATTTACTTGATACCTTCTTCCCTGTAATAAAGATAAAGATAGGCTTAGCCTAGCTATCATTGAGGATGGTTTATAGTTTACTTTTGATATTGTTAATCATGCTGCTTTTTCTTCACAAGCCTCAGTCATATTTGGTTTTTGAATCTTCATATTACACAAATTGATTATATGTTAAGAAAGCCATAAGGAAAGTTATAAGGTTTGGTTGGTTTTTAAGACAATGCTTAGGATATACATGGTTGAGTAAATTTTTGTGGGAAATCACGCATAGCATGGTCAAAAAAATTATAAGAAAAACTTCATTTTTTGACACTATAGTTTTGATATGGCCGCAACTCAATTTGTATAATTTTGATTTAAATATAACTCAATGCTTAAACTTTAAGTAACTCCAACTCAACTCAATTTTAATAATTATATACTTTAATCCCTAAAGTTCATTAAATATATAATTTTATTTATAAAATATAAGGACCATCACTTCAATTTTCTTTGCCCAACAATACTTGAAGTTGTTAAACTACAGTGATCTAAGTTTAAGTGTAATGACCGAATCACAACATAGTTAAAACTATAAAAATGAAAAGATTAAATTTCTAAAATTATACTATCTATGACCCTTAATATAAGATTTACTTTTTAATTACAATGTAGAAAATAGATTTTACATGTGATTGATGACAATAAATGAATTGAAAGAAATTGGAGGTTATAGCCATAGTCACAACTTTCTAATGAGAATATGAACGATTTTGGTGTAGCCATAGTCACAACTTCTGATTAATTGACTACAATAATCTTTGAGGGTCATATTGGAAAAGAAGTTCAACAAGCAAGTCACAAAACTTGAGAATGGTTCGCATATTTATACAAGGTGATAATCTTTCTTATTCTTATCATAAAATAATTTTTAATAGTTTTAATATAAGATATTTGTAGAATATTAATTATTTTAATGTTCTTTTCTTTAATATTTCCTAACCAAATCAACTATCTTTTCTTCTCTTCCATGTAAGGGGAAAGGGTTCAAAACAAAAATAGCTAAAGGAGGGCTCAAGGATTAAGGTAAGGGGGTGTTTGAGAACATCTTAAGATTTTTTTTTAGTATTTTACAAGATAAAATTCTTTTCATATATTTATTTTGAATAGTACGAAATTATTTGGGAGAATTGGGCATAAGTTTCTCATTAAAAAAATTAATTATAAAATGAGACATTCCATAATATACAACTAAACTTCCACAATATACAATTAAGCTTTTACGTTATATGCAACGAGTTTCCACATTATTCAGCTGAGCTTCTACAATATGCAATTGAGTTTCCATAAAAGTTTAATGGCAGATCACATTCTTTAATTAATTCATGAGATTTATCCTCAATTCTCTCATATTATTTTAAAAAAACTAAACTAAACAATTTTTGGGCTGAAACAACTAAGCTACCTAGCTAACAATTCCACCCAGGGCCTCCAAATTGCTGGGCTCTTCCCAGCCCATTAGCTGTAGGGGGGCACTTTTTACGCTTTTTGGCATTTTGATTTTAGACATGTTACCAACGGATTTGGTCCAAGTGATAAACGGTTTATTTCAACTTAAGTTATGCCTTGAATTAAAAACCCAACTTATGCAGAAAATCTTCTATGTGGGACCCACTCAAATGGGTGGGTAACAAAAAAAAAGTTTGGGTATAGTAGGAGTTAATCTTTCGTAACATCTTTTTTTTCTTGATGAACAATCAATATATTAAAAACTCAGTTCTAGTAAATAAATGATTAAAACTATCAAGAGTTTGAAAATTAAATAATAATGTCTACTCACTCATTAAAAAAAATCCTATAGCTAGTGCTATGTTCAATGTTGTTAAAATTCATTACTCTAAGCAAACTTACATTATTTATAATACTCGATAAAGAAATATTTTTTAAGTTTATATGTGAAACCACTAAATATGATCAAATCCCAAAAGGTAATATAAGTTTAAAAGCAAGTTGATATGATTTTGAATTTTATAGTATAAACTTGTAGATTCAACCGAGTTTGTAACCAATACTATGTTTGTTTGGAAATACTTAACTGTCACCCAAAAGCAAGGTACAGGAAACCGGATTGGTGACTGAACCGGACAAGACAGTGGGTCAAAGGTTAGTGGGTCGGACTGGAGTCAAACGGGGGTCAAACCGGTGATAAATAAAAAATAAAAATAAATCTTAATATTTTAAAAATTATAAAATAGGTTAGAGTTCTCATTTTATTTAATTATGTGGGTGAGAGTTCTCTTGACATCAACATTTTACACTTTTATATTTTAATGTTTTAATTTTCCATTAAAAATTGAATGGACGTGTGGCTCCTTTTCTAATTTTTCTTTGATGTGAAATCTAACACTCTGCTTGGCCCTACGCAATGCTTTTATTGCTTGCATCCACTATTCCCCCTCTCTCTCACATCTTTGAAGGGAACGTTAAGCGACCACCTTCACTAGGCAAGTGGTTTTCGATCCTGGATGAACCTAGTTCTAGGGGGCTGCTGGATTTTTTTTTTGGTTAGTTTGTGGTTTTGTTTTAGTTGTTTTGTTGTTTGTCTGTTGCTGTATGAACCCTTTCGTTGTTGATGGTAGTTTGGATTTACTTGGGAAAAAAAAAGAAGGGAACGATAAGCGAAAGGTGGGGCGAATGAGAAGCAGAAGCTAGAGTGAATGGGAAGCAGGCGTTGGAGCATGGAAGCAGAACTTGGAGGCAGTGGTTCACAATCTTGGTGTCGCTTTCGTCATCCTCACCAATGGCCCTCCCTCTAAGCCCCAAAAAAACCGTCCTCCTTAGCCTTTTACCTTCCTTCCATCTCCCTCTTCGACATCCCGACGATGATGCTAACCCGGTGTCAGCCATAAGATCGGACCAGATTACCGGCAGAGTCACCGATTTCCGGACTGACCCGGCCGGTCCAGTCTGGTTTCGCATACGTTGCCCAAAAGTATGTTCAATAGTTTTTTTCGCAAAACAAGACAATATCCTCCACATATTTACCTCAACTTACGTAAAAGTACTTCTCTACCGGTTTCCCAAACGGACACACTAATTTAAAAGGTGGTTGACATGATTTTATAAGTTAGAAGCAAAAAAAAAAATAACAAGTCTTTGGCTTGACAACAATGGTTATATTTGTATTAAAAAACTTTTAATGAACACAAACACACGCACGCACATATTGACCTAATCTTTCTATTTCATAGAATAACAAAGAGATTCCATCTAACTAATAATATATATCAACTATATATATATATATATGTTGTCATGGCCTCATCCTCATATAGGTAATGTCAGTAACTCTCAAGCCAGGTCCTAATCTTAACATTGCTAATTTTCTGGAGAAATGAAAAACTATATTGTGATGTATTCATTAGTCTTTAATCGAACCAGAGAGACAAATTAATTTAAACTTATCTACGCCATATCCTAATCAGATTATAATTATACACCAAATTGTTGGAGATAATATATAATTAAGCAATTTAGTTTCAACCCCTCTTTTGTCCCAAAAAAAAAAAGTTTCAGTCCCTCTTACGCTGACGTGGATCATCAACCTTTCATCATAACTGTGCTATTTTGTTGGAGAAACTGAACAATATTATATTCTCTTTTCATTTTCTATGGAAGGTCCCTCGCATCCAACAGAAAGACAGATAGAATAATTGAATAATGCATATAAATAATACATTATTTCTAATTTAATACAAATGGGGTAGCGTATATAGGCTTATATGATTGATTGAGATTAATTATTTTGTGTGTGGGTGTGAATAATATTATCACTTTTTTGAATGCAAGAGTCGCGGATGGTTTTTTAATACAATAATACTTCCGGTCTTTAATATAACAATCATTTAAATTTTTTGAAGAAATTAAAGAAGTTACATATATTACTTAGTGTGTGTTTGGAAAATTCGTTAAAGAAATGAGTTATGGCTTCCGAGATAATGTTACAGATTTCAAGATGGTTTTACGAATTTCGAAATGATTTTTTATGGATTTAGAGATGATTTTTACGGATTTTAAGATGTTTTATCTTGGTTTACGTGCATCGTTGGGGATAACTTATTCCCAAACATGCACTTAAAAGTATATTATGTATGTCGTTAGATTAATATATCTGTTTATAAATCAGATAAATTAGTTTAAAAAAATGATAGATATAAATAATTTAAAATAGGCTAAAGTATACTTTTAGTCCTTTATGTTTGGGTTAGGTATTATTTTAGTCCTTTAAGTTTAAAAAGTGCACTTTCAGCCCCTCAAACTTAATGCCGTTAGTTTCTCTTAATTAATGATTGTGCAATAAAACGTTAACAAAATATACTCAAATTTTAATTTAAATTTAATACTATGATAAATTTGATATTTTAAATTGTGTATAAAATTTTCAATGATGAAGAAACAATTTGAATAAAATTTGATTAATAATTTAAAATTAGATATTATGTGTGTATATATCCATCCTTTACAATGTGCCTCACATTTTTTTGCCAACAAAAACGTGCCTCACTGTGGAAGAAAGTTGAATGTGTGTGTGTGTGTGTGAAACAAAGAAAATTAGAGGTCAAACTCATATTTAAAAAAAGGGCAAAGACACTATTCAAAATGCGTCGTCTGTGAACATAGCAGGACAATAGGTGGAAATTTTCTTGTCTGGGGCCAAAACTAGTTGAACATTATTGAATGTGACGTGTGACATGCTTGGATAGAAAGAAACAGTGTGTTCTTGGAATGTGATCTTTTTTTTCGATTATTATGACTTGGTGGATCGGGATCCATATTACAACAGTAATTCAACAATGTCATCATATTGCCTTCTAATTAATTTCTTTAATTAGGGTAAGACTACTTCAATTCTTACTTGTCATTGAGGGTTTGTTTTTAAATCCATTCTGAAACTTAGGTTTAGTTTCAAAACTTAGGTTTTACCTTAAAATCGAGGTTTTGTCCAAGAAATTTTTTTTGCCCAAAAGCTATTTTGGTCACAAAATCTCGGTTTGAAACCTAGATTTTCTCTTTCCTACTTTTTCCTCTTTTTTCTATTTTTCCATCTTTCTTCTTTCCTACTTTTTTCCTTCTTTCTTTTTCCTCTTTCCAACTTTCTCTTTCGTTATCTTTCCTACTTTTTTCTTCTTCTCTTTCCTCTTTCCTACTTTTCATTCTTTCTCTTTCCTCTTTCCTACTCACTTTTTACCTCGGAATCCGTAAAAGCTAATAACTTCCCAAACATAAATCACTTTTCAAAACCTAGGTTTTGCATCGAAATCTGTAAAAACTATTTTCCAAAATCTATTCTCCAAAACCTAGATTTTACCTCAAAATCTGTAAAAGCTATTTTCAAATTCACATCCAAACCAACTCCATGCTGACTTCATAGATCTGTTCCCCCAACTCGGAATCAAGTATAAACCCTTGCTGACCCCAATCACACCAAAGACCAATAAAGATTTTGCCAATATCTTTGCCTGTGTTTTTCTTTCCGCATAGCAAATCTAATCAGATCGATCAGTCGAATTGGTGACTCAATTACAAGGTTGGTTCAGGGAAATAAGTGATTTGATATCAACCTGCTGTTGTAACATTCCAACAAGTTAGATGAGTTTAATTTTAATATACTACGTAAGGTCGTAAATACAGGAGTTAGTTAACTTTTGTTGAGGAGATTAATGAAGCTAAATAATAGTTAAAAGCATTTATATTTATTATTTCTCTTTAAACTAATTTATTTGCTTAATAAACGGATATATAATCTAATTATATATAGATAAATATTTTTCAATAGTTTATTTGGTTTCTTGATTTTCATCAACAAAAGGCAACTGCCTTTTATATTAAGGATCGGATGTAGCATTATTTTTTCTCCGAATATGAAATAACGTCATTTTATGTTAAAAAACTATAAAAAAAAAAAACAGAATCATTATAGAGATTGGCCATAATCTTTTGAAAGTTGGGTCAAGCAAAAACGATAAGAGTTCCTACAAGATTATCAAATCATCACTTGCTATGTGTGCTTTTTGTGCGTCACGATGTGAATGAATACAAGGGATCACGCAAAGGGTAGTAGATTCCACTATTTATAAGCAGAAGTAGTACCTCTAGATAATCTGTATGTGTGTGTGTGTAGTTTGATTTTTGATAAAAAGAAAAATGAAAGTGATCTCTTATGGTGGGAGAGAAATCATTTTATTAGAGCCAAATGTGGAAAATAATTGTATTTTGATACAAATTCGATCCAAATATGGTATTAAACATCAGATTGGCTCATCATGACTACGTACAAGGACTAGACAATGGATTGATAGTTAACTTGATCTTATTTGGTGCTAGCATACACCATTATTAACAAATTTTCTTAATATTTATCAGTGCAGCGAACTCAGCCCAGACTGGCCGAGTCAAGCTGGAAATCGGCGACTCGGCCGAAAATTCAATCCAAGTGAAGGGTTGAACCTGGGTTATGACGACTCAATTCAACTTAGGTTGACTCTCCATAACCCGACAGTAACTCGGTTAACTCATCGAATTGGGTCGACTGAGTTACTTTTTTTATAAAAAAAAAGAGCAATGGACGTAGAGAGGGGGAAGTCGCCAAGAGATGGGAGGGAGCCAACGACGGTGAGGGAGATGATTGTTTCGATCTTGGAGATGTGTGTTGATGTGAGTGCCACAGATCTTGTGGGGAGTCATGCTGGTTTCCTAGGCTAGCTTCTCAGCCTCACAAAGGCCGTCGATGAGTTTATTGAAGCAGCTGTATCTATCAGAAGCGGTGCCGTCCCTCACCTTGTAAACGCACATACATGAGCTTCAGCTACTTTGACTATGTCTACGGTGGCCAGCAGCCCATAGGAATACATGCCCTATGCCCCTTTTAGATAAGCAATGGTGGTAGTTTGCGGCGTAACTTAGGGTCGGTGATGAGGGGGCAGATGGATGGGGATGGTTATGCTTTGGTGGAAGTGGCTCTGGTTGATGAATACATTATAGAAATGGTTAGTGAAGGTCAGGAGTTTAATGGGAAGTTGTATTCTGCTACACTTTATGTTTCCTATGCCAATGTTTTCCTTCTTAGAGAGATTCAAGCTTCAAAATCAAAGAGTGAGGCAAAGAGTGACGAGATGGTGACATGTGATGGTGTGAGTTGATTGATGAGTGTTGAGAGGAGCAAAATCACATGGGAGAGAGGGGCGAGAGAAGAAAAATAAGGAAAGAGAAAGAAAAAAAGTATAATATTAGTTTAATTTTATTGTAAAGTATATTTTTTAATTTTTTTATTCCTTACCAATTTAACCCCTGGTTTAATAACCTTGATTTGACACACTAACTCTTAATCCACTGCCTTATCCGGTTCAATCACCGGTCCGTTTTCCTGCACTTTGATAGTTATAACGTGATTATTGGGACTTTTAAAATATAATTAGAGTGAGAAGTATAGTTAATTCAATCATAATAGCTTCTAATTAAAGAGTTAATTTGAGGATAAACTTACCAACAAATTGAGCTTGTTAACCATTATCATATTATTTTAAAGTTTGATTATCTTGATAATTCTTGGATGAAAATTATGTACATTAATATTACTGTGTTTATATATGCACCTTAAAAGTGCCTCGCCATGATGGTGTTGCTGATAACAACCTAACAAAAATCAAATTAAAATAATTAATTCATGATAATGCCAAGATGGTATTAAATTGAAAAGCTCTAGAATGTCTAAATTTGGGATGAAATTTAAAAATCAAACGCATTTCACAAGAATAAAAGTTCACTCTTCATATTTATCAAAAGAAAACTCTAAGCCCATTGGTCCCTTCATCAATGTATATATCCAGTCTTCAATTAAGATAATGCAAGAATCATCAAATTAAAGCACTCTCCCTCCCTCCCTCTCATAAGTCATAAACGTCTCGATCTCTGTCGCATCTCGTTCTTGAGTTTGACTTGTTCTTTCTTTATGCTGTCTCTCTTTACAACCTTGTGACTTATATGTTACTATTATCACACGTTATGATTGTATTACCCAGATGTTACAAAACCTGTGTGTGTGTGTGAAGTTTTGTGTACCCTTCGATTCAAACCCCTCGTGAATTAGAATTCGATCTCTGTATTCCTTCCAAATTCTCTTACAAGTCAAAGTAACCCATAATTTCATGAGACACAACGCTTTCGGTTTTCCAACTTTCTCCGTTCAAACCAACTTGAACCCTATTTCTTCCAAAAGAAATTTCCGTTTTCTCTTCGACGTATCTGAAAGATTCTAAATTTTGAACAGCCTGACGCTTTCCATGTCCTCCAAACTCGTACACTATAAAAGAGAAGCCAAGTGCCCATTCAGCTCACAAAACTCAGCTTTCTGCTCTACTTACATGTAAAAATATAAAGAACCCAACTTTCACTTTCAGGTATATATAGCCCTCCTCTTAAAATTTTATGACAATGAATGTATCAGCATGGCTTGAACGAGAATTTATATATGTTTCAAGGGCCTTTTGATTTTTGCAGAGGAACGGAAATGCCAGCTCTAAGAATTGCAGGAAGCATAGAGAGCGAGAATAACGAAGGAGATCAGATGGCATTGAGGATTCCAAGTAGCTTTAAGAAGAGGATTCTCAATAATGAGATATATGATAGTAAGATTGAAAGTTTCGATGATGATAAGAAGGATGCAAGAGATGAAGAAAAATCTAAATATGAAGAGAGAAAGAAGGTGAAAGCTGAGAGGCTTCAAAATGCAGTACTCTTGCTCAGATTTCTGGTTTCACAAGATTATCGCTTGGAGGGGTAAGTTATTAAAGACTAAATAGTTCTACAAAACATTCATATTATTTCTGCAGAAAGCTTACACCAACAAGAGATCATATATTATTACTTTCACACTTCATCAATGGAGCCTTACTTCTCTCCATCAACTCATATTACAAGTAATAGATATCCAAAACACAATACTCTTTTAGTTTAAGATGATCATACAAAATGTTGCTTTGAACATATAGTACGTGTATATAAGCTGGGATATATATACATATATGTATGTATGTATATAAAAGCACTTGATCTTAACATAAATGATGTAAGAGCGAGGTTACACACACACACACACACACGAGTAGCTTTTGAATTTTGAGGTTGTGATAAAAGTATTAAAGTGTTATTTAGTTAGGTAAAACAGACTATATAAAAGGTCTTTGATTAATCAGGTTTAATGAGTGAGATAATACAAATACTTACTACAGAGAAAAAGGATAACTTGAGTTTCTCTCCTCTGAATTTCCCCATAACCAATGGGGTTTGTTTATCACTCTAAGTAAATGATTATTAGAGTTAATTAAACTCAAATGGTTTACCATTAATTGTTGTATGAGTTTTAATTTGTTGGTCCCTAGTTAATGAAGATATTCTTCTAGAATCGATTTCCTTGCTAAACACTTTGCTTAGCAAGAAGAACATATTATATTTGAACTGTCCAGGTTTAATCTTGGCTGTCCATGTATATTTGATTTTTAAAAGTCTTTATTTTTAAAATTATTTTAGTAATTCTAGAATGTAAAATAAGGACAGTTTCTTAATGATCATTTTTCAAAATATAATTTTTATTTAAAAGATCATTTTTTTAAAAAAATCGAATATTAACCATTCAGATCTTATTTGAACCGTTCAAATCTAATTAACCCTCTTTGTTAAACACTCTGTTTAGTTAGGAGGAAAACTGGTCTGTTAACATTGTTAACCAGTTGATATTAATTTACAAATGTTTGATAAAACATGCATGCAGATGGAAGGCTTTGTACTCATCAGGTGGGGATAGATGGGGCAGGACTAGTACTAAAGAACCACGAAGTGAGAAATCAAAATCAGTAGTTTCAAAGTGGGCACGATTAGGTAAAATGGCTGCAAAGGTATATATAAATTAAAAACCTTTGGGAGCTGCAAACCTTTAACGACCTTTTTGAAGTCAATAATTATATTTTCTTCACTTTTTAAAATTGCATATTAGTTATATATGATTGGTGATCTCTTTGTTCGTTTGGAAAAAAAACTTGAATATAATTTCTTGAGAGGACATATAGCTAGCATATATAGTTGACTTTAACATTATTTCGCCTTTTCAAATCGACTAAGGATCTTATATAATAATTGGATTTTTTTACTCTAATAATTATATAAAGACAAGGAGCTAGCAATCAATTAAACTTTTTGATGGTGTGTTGGTAGGTGGGAAAAGGTTTGTCCAAAGATGACAAGGGCCAGAAGTTAGCTCTCAGACACTGGCTTGAAGTTGTAAGTTCAATTCACACATAACCTAAAAATAGTAGTGTTTGTTTTTTGCTTCTTCTACGATTAAATTTGAGTGTACCATTTTTTATTCATTAATATTAAACACAAAAATATTTCTATTCTTTCCATTTTACAATATATTAAAATTATATAAAGAATTCTAATTAATACGAGAATTTTTTTATTACAGATTTTTTAAGAGTTTTTGGGCACTAATTATTTTGTTAGGACAATCAGCAATTTAGTTTCATTCAACTATTAATTACAAACAGATCGTGACAAAATTCAGAAAAACATGTTAGCCAAATTAAGAACTTTGGCAATTTTTAATTAAGAGTATGATTTACCAAACAGTTTTCACACATATATGACAATTCAAAGTTTCAAGTTTCTTAACCTCTGTGTGTCCATATGATTTTTTCCCCAGATAGACACCCGTCATCGTTATGGGCACAACCTGCACATCTACTATAATGTTTGGGTTCGTAGCCATAGTTCTCAATCATTTTTTTACTGGTAATTAAATATTAATTCGAATGACAAGTTTTAGAAAACCATAGATTTTTTGCACAATTATAATTAAGTTTATAATTTATTGATTGTATTACAATGATGTGAAAAAGGTTGGACGATGGCGATGGCAAAGATTTAGATCTGGAGAAGTGCCCAAGAAGTGGTTTACAGAAACAGTGCATTCACTACTGTAAACCTGTAAGTTTGTTTCACCCTCGTCATCACATTGATCTGGAGAGAAATATATAATAATATACGTCTCTTATGGTATAATTTCTTCACGTAAATGTCTACCATTATTACATTCAATAAAAAATTAAATAACTCCAATGAATGGAATATTACTATCGAGCCATCCATATATGTATACATATGTCAATGAATGGAATGTTACTGAATTATTTTTGCATGGACATTTTTTACGTATAGTTTGAAGTGAAACTGGTACGTATCTGTGTGTGTGTGTGTGTGTGTTGCAGGAAGAGAGGAAAGCATATGAGGTGATAATAAGAAAAGGGAAGCTTGTGTACAGGCAAAGCAAGGTTCCTGTACACACACCAGATGGATCAAAGTGGATATTTGTACTCAGCACTTCCAAAACTTTGTACATTGCAGAGAAGAAGAAAGGCTTCTTTCATCACTCCAGCTTTCTTGCTGGTGGTGCCACCATTGCTTCTGGAAGATTGGCTGCTTCCCATGGACTCCTTCAGGTGCGTAGTAATTAAGAGATCTATCCAATATTTTGTTATCAATCTTTTGTACTTGTGGATTGTGATCATAACACACACAATTTTCTTCACAATTTAATGTCACTTCATAGTAGTTTTTGGAGAATAGCTTATTAGAAAAAGTGATAAAAATGTGATTTTATATAATAGATCTTAGATAATAATTTTTGAAGAGCAAAAAGAAAAAAAGGTTTGCGGAAAACCATGGTTTTCCAACAAAAATAATGTTTTTTTGCCAAAATAGATTAGGGAGAAAAAGAGTGTTTAGGTGGTTTAATTGCCATTTGTCTATTCTACTTTTGAAACAACATAGATCCAAAAGCTAATCCAAGTACATGTTTATGGATGCTAGTCTTGTATATTTGTGCAGGCTATATGGCCCCATAGTGGTCATTATTGTCCAACAGAAAAGCATTTTCAGGAATTCATAAACTTCTTGGAAAAGCATAAAGTGGACTTGACAAATGTGAAGGTAACAAACAAATAAAACTGCGTACACAAGGGTTTAATTTCATAGTTTGCATCAAGCATGAATCGTATTTCAAAATGTTGTTAATAATGTTCTTGTCTGAATGAATGCAGAAACATGCAGTGGATGATGATGTGCCTCCATCAAAACCAGTTAATGATGATGATGAGGACCAGCTGCAAGAACTCCAGTTTGACTGCAGCAGAGCTGATAACGATAGAGAAGAAGCAGCCATTGTGGAATCTTCACCACAAGTAGTGAAAGAGAATAAGAAGGCATTATTGGTGGTTTCAAGCAAGAGGATTAATAATAATGGCTATGGTGGAAGACATCATCATCGTCATCATCATGATCATCATAATCATAAGTACCCTGTATCCGTAAAAGTGTCAGTTCTTCAAGAATTTGAGAAGCTGCATGGATCAGCTAGGGATATTGTCAGCCATGGGAAACTTTGCAGAAAGGCTTCTATACCTATAATAATGCCTTCTCCGCCTCCAAGTGTTGCTCCAAAACTCCATTTATCATTATCACCTGATGATCAGATTCTGCGTATGGATCAGCATCGCACTCCGAGGCTACGTGTTCCAGCAAATTAACAAGTTAATAAACTAGCAGTATACATATACATACATATGTGTGTGTGTATAGATGTGTTATTTTATATAGTTTCTAGCTATTTTGGATATACGTGTAAGGAGCCCTTCATGTCTGTTCTTTTTTTACCTTACTGCCAGACATGATGCACACACATCAATTGATTCAGTTTTATTTATTTATTTATTTATTGTATTATTTGTTGAGAGCAGATACCATCAATGTGATAAATAAAAGATTCACACGAGTTTCCTTTCTGTTGTTCGCAGAATTCTTTGGAACATTCTTCCATTCTCGTAATTCACATATATAAATTGTCATGTTTATGATTGAAAAAAATGAAGTTACAAGCTCTCAGTCTCTCCCTTGTTATAGTTATTATATTGAGCTTCAAAGTTGTTTATAAAATTATAAAATTGACACTAATGTGTTCCCCCCTTTTATCTTATAATTCTTCTTGCTAAAACTCCATTATCAGATTCAAACATTGGTTCACTATATTGTGAATAACAAACCATTTTCCTTAGACAAGGGCTATGTATGGACTAGACTAGACAACATCGATACAACTTAAGGTCAAATATAGCCCAACGTCAACTTGAGATCAGACTAAGTGCTTGTTTGGGAATACCGTTTTCCCAACGGTATACACAAGTCAAGATAAAATCATCTCAAAATCCGTAACATTATTTTGAAATCCACAAAATACCTCAGAATATGTAAACTCCTTTCACCCAACGAAATTAATAAACTAGCCCAAAGATCTTAGTGTATTTTTTTTTTTGCTTTTACCCTTTGCAAGATGCAAATTTTAACCTAATAATACAAAAGTAATTTAGAAAAAAACCTAAAATAATGTAAAATACATGTAAAACATTAAAATCTAATAATGAATAATCATAAACCAATGATCTTTGATATTTAACAATAATATAAGTATTGATATAAAAAAAACTAAATAACAAAAAATAATTCGGCTCATATTGGACAAGGCCAACTGATCTTAGTACCTGGTCCTGACTTTGATCCAGTCCAACCAATTAGTTGATCCGGTCTAATTCAATTTTATTATGTTATTTATTTGGATTGGAGTATCCGACTAACCCGGTTGGTTAATTTTTCCGGTCCGATTGATTTTTTTTTCCACCCTTTATCATTGTAACCCCACAAAAAAACTTATTTTTGAGTTGGGCCTCTCGGCCTCAATAGCTCCAAGAGAAACGACGTCGTTGGGATGCCGAGGGGTCGCATTCATTGTGACATCGACCTTCACAATTGTCAAAAAGAAGGGAGCGTGAGGAAAAACGGAATAGACTAGTAGGAAAACTGGAAAAGTCTTGACACGCACATGTCCGTTACGGTTCATTGATCCTCTTTTTCTGCGAAAGAGCATTTTAATTTCAAATTTCAAAACAAATTTCAAGACGCTCTCGCTTCTCAGCTTGTCTCATTCTCACCTTAATAATAAGCACAGACAGCCAGCTCTGTGCTCGCTCAGAAATCCCAACTCATAACCTATGTACCCGTATGCATTTTCAATTCACACTTTCAGAACCTTGAAAAATCTGATCTTTTCCCCCTGCTCAAAGGCTATCTTTTTATCAAATGGGTGCTTCAGGAAGATGGTTCAAATCCCTCATTTCTCATAAAAGGCCCTGCTCAAATGACCCTGTAAGCTTTACCTTGGCTTGCTTATTGATCTGTTTGCTTGTCACTTAAGAGTGTGTTTTCATAACTGTTCTGCTTTGGGATTTAAAAAGGAGAAGATTGGCGAAAAGAGTAAGAAGAAATGGAGGCTATGGAGAAGCTCTTCAGAAGGTTTTGGATTTGGGTCCTCCACGAAAAGCATGAAGAAGGGACGTGATGCTGTATCAGAGAAGTCTGATTCATCCATGTTTGTGGTTGACGATGATGCACTTGCTTCTGCCATGGCCACTGTGGCAGTCCGAGCTGCTCCTAAAGATTTCATGCTTATCAAGCAGGAATGGTCTGCCATTCGCATTCAATCTGTGTTTCGAGGTTTTTTAGTAAGTGGGATTTTCACTGCTCAGCTAATTTTTACCTTACTTCAGCCACACTATCCTCATTTCTATGCTTTTCAAATCGTTTCCTTTGAGCATCTTATTTATAAACATGCTAGTCGCAGATATATCATGTTAACACAGCCTTCACATGTAGAAATTGCTTTTGCTGTGCCTTCTGTGGAAATCTTAAATCTTAATGACAGTGTGCCATTGTTTAATAAGTTCATATTTGCAAGTTTCTGAAACGCTCTTGGTATGTAAGGGTTTACAACAATAAAATCTGTTACCCCTGCCCAAGCTTTTTTTAAAAAATACACTTGATTGCAATCACATCAAATCAAATAGATTCACTAAATATTATTTGTTTCTTTTCTTTTGTTTCACTGATTTCCTTCTTTTTTTTTCTCCCCTTTCGTTCTCCCTCCCGCTGCGATATGCCGCAAATTCGTTATGAATTGGAAACAGCTTATCACCATATTAGTTCAAACGATTGAAGAATCACATCAAATATATATACTAATATTTTCCACATCCTTCACAATACACTACAGGCTAGACGAGCTTTGAGGGCATTGAAGGCAGTGGTGAGGCTGCAAGCTATATTTAGAGGAAGGCAAGTAAGAAAGCAAGCAGCAGTAACACTAAGGTGCATGCAAGCTCTTGTTAAAGTTCAGGCCCGTGTGAGGGCAATGAATGTAAGGACGTCTCC
Source organism: Vachellia pachyceras (assembly GCA_025593235.1). Taxonomy (NCBI): domain Eukaryota; kingdom Viridiplantae; phylum Streptophyta; class Magnoliopsida; order Fabales; family Fabaceae; genus Vachellia; species Vachellia pachyceras. Next base: position 92 of record JANTPZ010123033.1, on the reverse strand, counting down.
AGAAGGCAAGGCTGTTCAGAAATTACTAGATGATTATCGCAGACAAGCTGCTGATCCTGTTAAGCAGGCTGAGGTATCATCATCTTTTCAAG
>JANTPZ010123032.1:0-12980 GCA_025593235.1 Vachellia pachyceras | reverse complement strand
TGTGCCCTGCCAAGAACGAATGGAGTAAGGTAATAGAAGAAGAGATTGATTCAATGAGAAAGAATCAAGTCTGGGAACTCGTTGATCTGCCAAAAGGTTGAAAGACCATTGGGAACAATTGGGTTCTCAAGATAAAAGAAAAAAGTGGATGGATCAATTGATAAATGCAAGGCACGTCTAGTAGCGAAGGGGTACACACAACAGGAAGGTATCGATTACGACGACACCTTCTCGCCTGTTGTACTCTTTAATTCAATAAAGCTAATTCTGACAATAGTAAATAGTTTAGATCTAGAGTTACATCAAATAGATGTGAAAACTGTATTTCTAAACGGAGACCTGGAACAACCGATAGGTTTCATAAGGAAAGGTTCAGAGAGCAAAGTTTATAAGCGCTAAAGGTCCATTTATGGATTGAAACAATTATCCAGACAGTGGTATTTGAGGTTTCACAAGGCGATAACCTCATATGAATTTGAGATGAATGAAGAAGACCACTGCCTCTACATTAAGCGGTTTGATGATAACTTTATGATGTTGTCATTATATGTAGACGACATACTGTTGGCCAGTAATCACCAAAATTCGATCTTAGCAGTTAAAGAATGGTTGTCATCGATTTTTGAGATGAAAGACATGGGAGAAGCAGAATGTATACTTGGCGTTAAAATCCAAGAGATCGTTCAAAGAGAGTTCTATCTCTTTCACAGGAGAATTACATTAAGAAAATTCTCAAGTGATTCAACATGAGTGACTGCAATCCCTTAGACACCCCGGTAGCTATTGGAGTTAGCCTGAATCTTGAAATGTATCCCAAAACTGAGTCAGCCAAGAAAAGAATGGAAAGAGTTCCCTACGCTAGTGCCATTAGAAGTCTAATGTATGCAATGATGTGCACAAGGCCAGATATTTGCTTCATAGTTGGACTTGTGAGCAGGTTCCAATCAAATCCTGACAAACAGCATTGGAAAGCTGTGAAGAGGATTCTGCGATACTTAAAGGGCAAAGCGGATTATGCACTAACTTATCAAGGAAGCAAATTGAGGCTTCCTGGATTCTTCGACACTGAAGTAGGCGGAGACAAAGTTGAATGAAGGTCAACTTCAAGTTATACATTCTTGCTAAATCATAGCGCTATAAGTTAGAGTGGTAAGAAGCAGACGTGCATAGCCCTGTATTCAATGGAAGATGAGTTTGTGGCTTGCATTACGGCAGTGCAGGAGGCTATATGGTTGAAGTGATTTATCGAACACCTTGGATTTGGCAATGAGAGTACAAATCCTGTGTTAATATATTGTAATAATAAAGCAGCCATAGCCTACACTAAAGACCCCAAATATCATAGCAAGACTAAGCATATTGATATTAAGTATGACTTTGTGAGAGATTATATAGCACAGAAAGTGATTAATGTACAACACATTTCGACCAAAAGTGTGGTTGCAGATCCCCTGATTAAACCAACAGCCAAAGAAATGTTTGAGAAACATGTAAGGGCCATTAGTATGCACGAAATGTAAAATTTACAGACACTGTATATTGAACTCGTGATTAATTCATGTGTCTGTGTACAAGTATACAATGTCTAGTATGTCGTACAGGCAGGTGAGGTAGGCTCTCTCACACGAGCTACCGCCTTTGATACTCAGGAGGAGTATGCAAAGATGAGACACTTGTATTCACCAGCAAGGCAGCAGGAATGCTGATATGGTAGAGAAGAAATACAAATTATGTCGCCTCGGCAACTGTGTAGCGTGCCGAGATGAGATCCAATGTATGTACACATAAAATATGGATCGAATCATGGGAACCCGCTCCCATGATGCTTGTTACCAGACAACAAATTCTTCAATACTGACGTCATATGAGATATGAGAGAAGGAAGAATTTGGGTTTAGATGTTGGGAACATCTAGACTAATAGTCTGTACGGTGTTGATAGAAAGTATCAAAATGACGTACGCTCTTATAGTATAAGAGAAACACCGTAGCATGTGATTCATACCATATGTGTTGTAGAACCGCAAAAGGGAAGCAAGTGAATGGATCCCTGCTTCGTTGCTATGTAAGTCCCAAGAAATTAATATTTCTACTTATGTCCTTTGACTTTGACATTATCATGGAGGTATACTTCAATGACTGCTACCTTAACGTACATCCTACTATCATGATAGATGCGATACAAGGTATTATGTTAGGAAAGCGGTTGACGTATATCAAAATGATATATGGGTGAAAGGAAGATTACCTAATAAATACACAACTATGCTGGTGTCTGTGACATGTCCCTTATGATATCAACTTAGAGATTTCATAAGTGTGGATACCACGCATACGAGAAAGACGATCTAAGTTTTATGTTGACTTGGGAGGGATTAGATTCGTCAAAGTGAAAGTGTATTTTGGTTAAATCTAGGAAATATGAGGCATAATAACCAGATTCAAGCTACATGAATAAAGATTGTCTTGTGCTGGTCCTATGAAAGGGATTTCTAGTACAAACATCTGAAAGACGTCATGCCCATGCGGTCACGGCAAAACACCTAGTATGAAAGGAAGAAGAGAGAAGGATGAGGCCCACATCTCGTAATCCACCAAATGTGAGTGGGAGATGTTGGAATATGGGCCATCCTTGATGGATTAGGCCCAAGTCCATGGGCTAGGTCAAATGTATAAACCTAAACCCTAGTGGAAAGTTACAAGAGAGGTGTGTGGCTCCTCAAAGGCGGCAGACATAACGCACAGAGAAAACAAGTTTTCTCGCTTCCCTTTTTCTCTTTCAGAGAACCCTCTCATCTCCTCTCCTCTTGCCTTCGGTGCATTTGCTGTGTATCATATTCGGATCCACTCTTGTGATCCGTCTTCCGCATGGGTATATGCAGATTCGTAATTCGGCATCTCCAGGTACGCTCGAAATCCTTCAGAATGTAAATAATTGGATCTAGCTATGATTGAATATGCCATTGGCATTCGAACGTTAATTCACTAGTAAAGAAGAATGAATATGCCAATGGTTGTAACAATCGCACACAATTAAAGGAAGTTGCATATACTGCTAGATCCTATTTTTATTGGTACATACATTCACCGTTAATACAGTTGCCTTGCATACATTTTCGTAGTATATCTCCATGTCTCAAGAGGAGAAAAAGTTTCAACTTTGGAGTTAAGTGCGTTTTTATCAAATCCTCCAAGTCATTTTAAGTAAATCTTGCATATGCTTTCACTATAAAAAATGACGACTTTATTTTTTGATAAGTAGGAAATCACCTTGCAATCATTACCTTTAGAAGACATTATTTTTTTTATGTGTTATTATAGTTTCAAATAGACTACTTAATTCATTTTAATAAAAATACAATTTACCAAATGTTAATTAACATCTATTATAACTTGTCTGATATATTAAATAATATTTGATTTTTTACACTCTCTCAAACCTCTACAAAAATAACCTTTTAAAAAAATATTAAAAATAATCCCACTTTTAGTCTAAACAAAATATTTGTATCAAGTTGTATAATTTTTAATACCATCTTGAAATATAATATAAATCATAATGAGAATTTAAAATTAAAAAATATAATAAAAAAGAAAACATATTATAAATATTTACCAATTAACTTTTAATTATTTTTATATTAATTTCTTATTTATGTACGTATAAATTATATTAAGTATAGTTATATGAGGTCAAGTTGTTTTTTAAAACTATTTTAAAATACAAATAAAATATTTTTAAAATTATCAATATATATTACTTATTCTATAATTGGCATTCTTTTTTATCATCTTAAATTATTTTTTAATTTTGTACACAAACAAAGCTTTAGCTGGCCTTTAGGGTTTGTAAAACCCAAGTAGCACGACGTCAAAGATAATGATGTGCCTCTTCGTCGTGCATAATTCTTATTCCCCGAATTTCTACCTAAATATCTGAATTTTGGGATAATTCATTTTCTAAAACGCTAACCCTCTACATTTTAGTGTAAGACATATTTAACTAATTTAAAGATATTAAAAAAAATTAGTTACATTAATTATTTGATCAAAGGGTGTTGTTTTTTAAATACCCGTATTAATCATGTGTTGAAACTAACACTTAATATAAAACCCCTTAATATATACATTCAATGGGGGATATAGAGTGTTATATTTAAGATTAATTAAAGTGAATTATTGCCTAATTAGAAATAAAAAAGAAATAATAGTAGTAGTAGTAGGCCGGGGTTGTAACGTTGACAAGGACCAGTCTTTTGTAGTCTTTCTTCCTTTCTTTTTTGTTGCCCCAAGTCATTTGGAAATGACAATTCCTGTTTTTTCCCCTTTTTTGTAATTTGGCTTTTTTCATGAGTAAAGTATACTTCTCATTTTTTTAGATCTTTAGAACTTGTTATTAGTTCCAACTTTTTCACAACCTCACAAAGATCCCTTAGTTACACACCCACGACCTTTTGTCCTTGCCGTTTCTTCACTCCACGCATACACGGCCCCCCCCTACCGCCCAAAAAAAAGAACACACAAAAGCCAGCACAATACGTACCTAATACAAAATAACATACTTTTGCAATATACACTACAAAATTTTATAAATTTTGACCGGAAAAAAAAAGAAATTTGATAAATTTTGTTAATCTAAAACAACTTATTTATCCTTAAATGGCGACAAATATTTATGCTGTTAAATTTTTTGTTGCAATACTAATGTCATAGGAAAAGAAAAATTTTAATCTTATATCAAATAGTGACTGCCTTATTAAAATTATCAGCAATGCTTGAAAAAAAAAGACATTCAAACATGCTTTAGTCACAATCATTAATTTTCAAGTAATCACCTTAATTCATTTAATCATGAAAAAAAAAATCTTTGCAGTTGTTGCACCTTCACATCTTATTAAATATATTTCAATTTATATCACACATCCAGTCAAAAGAAGTTGTTTTACAGGGCACCCGTTTTGGGAGAAAATTAGAGCGACCCAAGCAAGCTGCTGGTGGCACTTAATATTCAAGAGTCAGGTAAATTTACAAGTGATACAATATAGGCGAAAGAAAGTGATAGTGATAATATATATATATATATATATATAGAGAGAGAGAGAGAGATGATAATTTAGATTTTCACCGATTTTTCTTTATTGGATTGTCCAAAATTCTCCGCAGAAATTATGGGGATAATTGCTAGACAATCTCATAAGCAACTAAACCACCAAAGAGTAGCTTTAGTTGTCAATATGTCATAACATGTAATTTTTTACACCAAATCCTAACATTGTATGCTGCTAAATAACTTGTAAGATTTTTTAATGATTAACTTGCTTACATGGAGCCGTATAGTAATTCATATTAAATTTCCTTTAGGATCTAACGAAATAACGTCTCCTCTTTTACACCAAATCTTATCGTTGAATGCTGTTACTTACTTTGTTGTATATTTTTAATGATTAAATTGTTTACAAGGAACTGTATAATAATTCTTTCTAAATTGTCTCTAGGTTTCATTAAATACCATATCGTTTTTCACACCAACTCTTATCTTTGAATGCTGCTAATTAACCGTAAGATTTTTTTAATGATTAAATAGCTAACAAGTATCTAGGTTCCAGTGAACACCCCGGATCCATGCGCATCCATTGATTTGATTTCTTTTCTTTTCTTACTGTTACGCTTGTGACCAATTTTAGAAAATAAGCAATATAAGTCACTATGATAATTAAAAATTTCTTGATTTATTGACAATGACTGGTCTTAGTAATTAAGAATGTTTTTAAATAATTGCAAGTGAAATAAATGGAAACAAGTCATTCCGAGTATTAGTCATCTGATAATTATATAAGCCTCAGGTGAATATACAATTTTTAGATACAATTTTATATTGATAAATTTGAACGAGATTAATATATTGTTTTCGGTCTTTTCCTACAAGGTGCGCTAGAGAAACCAATCCTCAACTTACTACCATGACCCTGGCTTCTTAATCAAACGGTGAGTCTCGTATTCAATTACCACAATTGAGAGCTTGAAGAACCACAAGTTAGAGATCAACATGACAGTGCCCAAGTGAGGGCACCAAGAGATCAACATGACAGTTAATATTTTTTATGTAATTCAAATTATTGCCAAATCAAATAATCTTTGTCAGACAGAAAGCATTAAGGTTAAAGCTCTCTCAACAAGTGCATGTTGTAGAATTCGAACTTCTATCTTACTTTTTGTGTGAACGTTAAGGTTAGACTTTGAAATGGCTACATGAACATGAAGTGGCGGCAACTGAAATGAGAATGTTAGATGAATATGTAGTCGTATACAGAAATATGAGATTCACTACTAGAAAAATCAGATTTAGCGACGGAATTAGTGACGAAAAACTTAGATTTAGCGAAGGAAAAAGTCCGTCGCTAAATCTGTCGCTAAAACGAGGGTCGCTAAATTTAGCGACAAAATTGTCCCTCGCTAATTAGTGACGGATAATTCCGTCGCTAAATCCGTCGCTAAATTAGCGACGGAATTGTCCCTCGCTAATTCCCTCGCCAATTTAGCGACGGAATTGTCCGTCGCTAAATGAATAATATTCCGTCGCTAAATTTGACAAATCTTTCACTAAATGGGTTATATTTCCATCGTTAAATTTAACAATTCCGTCGCTAAATGGGTTATATTCCCGCTAAATGAGTTATATTTTGTTGCTAAATGAGTTACATTTTGTCGCTAAGTGGGTTATATTAAATTTGACAATTCCGTCACTAAATGTTTCACTGATTCTAAATATAAATCAAATTCTATTCAATCACACAATTGACCCAAAAATCAAATTTTAAATAGTAATATCAAGTACATAATATCTTTAATCATAAATATACATTCCAATGTCTAAAAAAAGTCAAAGTTAAAAAAATACATATAAAAGTTAAGAGAGTCAAACAATACAATCATTGTTAAATGATTTGGATTTGGTTGCTAGGAAGAATTTGAAGAACTAGCTCTGGAGGGTTCATTGTTGCATCCTGGAATCTCTGTATCCACATTAGGATTTTCAAAAGCTGACACCTCAAGCTAATATCAAGCTAATATCACAACTTCAAGAGCTGATAAGACTTGAAGAACTAGCTTGAACAACTTCAAGATATCGGTAGATGTATACTAACTTGATTGTAATGACCCACATCAGAAAATATTGAGTCTTCAACACCAACATTATTCCTGGAATCTGTAATGTTGTCAATCACACCCTTAGAAATAATGAATCATAGGCATTGCTTGTTGTCAATCACAAGTACATTCATCACCTTTCTGAACATTCATCACCTTGGAATTGAAAATTGCATCTGAAGGCTCAAAATTATGTAATCTATATGCTAAATCTCAAAGAAAGATTGTATTATTGTACTGTAACCAGGAATTAATAGGGAAAAAGGTAAAAGCAAAATCATACCAAACAGAAGTTTCATCAATCTTTTCCTCATCTGCTAGCCTATATGTCATTAGATATTGCCACATTGCATTTATAATACGATCAGCAAGAGGCTCATCAGCTGTCCATTCAGGAAGACGGGGAAGAATCATTGAATCAATGACATGTTTTTTAGTTTCTAATATTTTTTATGCACTTACTCCATTAAGCTCATAAACGTTAGGAAGAGACTCCAGTATTTTTATAGCACTTCCTCCCAGTGGACCAGGAATATCCACCTGAAAATAACTCATGTTCCATAAGGTTCAAGGGCATGTTCCATCCTAAACTGGTAGCTTATGATAGTTGCATCAAAACTCCCTAATGTGATATCCTATATAAACAGCAGTGACTTCTCTGTAAAACTAAAAATTTGACTATTCAAAATAAATGAATAGCAATCAAACTAAAAAAGAAGAATAAGACTGGCAAAGAACCCCTAGTGTCAGCTAAATTATTGTAACAACTCGTACTCATTTTCAATTCACCGTTGTCCCCAAGAATCTCTTCCTAACAGCAAAAGTGTGAAGATATCACTCAGGTAGAAATTTCTTTGAAAAATAACAAAAATATCACTAGGACCCTATAGATTCGCAATACTTGAAAAGTTATTTGGGATGGTACAATAAACTGCCACCAATAAAATGGAAAACTATGATAGATTACACATAATTTTCTATGGTAAAAGAATTATGCACATGCAAAGGAATGCATTTGATCTGAAACGGAAATTAGTATGGAATAATCATGGATAATGGATTACTTCACATTAGTTTGTTTGCTAGTATTTCCTGTTTCAACTAAAGGCTCGTCTAAATCAACAAGTGCTCCAGCAGGAGCAGCCTTCAGTTTCTCTGGATGATTTTGATTCGATTTCTCTGGTTGATTTTCAGCAGGAATTCCTAAAGCAATGGCTTCATGCTTGGCCAGTAAACGCTGCAAATCATCATTCAGAGCTAGTCCTTGGCACAGCAGTGATTCATCACCGAAATGATACAATAAATCATCATAACAGCTCTATCGATCTTTGAATGTAGATAAAAACATATAACTACCTAAATTTATACTGTATATTACAAGAAAATGATTATGACCATCATTATATCACAGTATCACAAAAAATATATATATCTGGCCTTACGAAGTTGAGTTGACCGGTTGAACCACTCTCTGTTTATATACTCGACACTGTTCCACCAAATCAACAATAACCTTCTGCCTAAGCCCATGAAATAGAAACAATAATCATGAATAGAAAAGTCTCATGAATCTTATTTTAAAATGTTCATGGAGAAACAAAATTAGAGCATGTTTGCAAGCGGATTCAATAGGGCCAAATAAGCTACAAAACATCTCATTCAGTTCACAAGCTAGACCTATGGTCGTCCAGAGAATTTTCTAGAATTGTTGCTGTTATGGAAGAGTCCTTATGACCCCCAACCATTGCACCACCTTATGCTACATCATTATTCTTCCCTTTCTCAGTGGATCAGTTGTTAGATTCTGGGTTTCATATTTTAATCATATTTTTCTTCCTTCTGTCTTTCTTATCTTGGATCCTATCAGTCAATTTCTCAAATACCCACAGTTCTCATATATTTTACGCCTATTAATTTTTCATAAAGTAATATATAGAAGAGAATGAAAATCTATATTTTCTTCCATTAGAAAAATTTCAATATTTGAACTACTCAAATCATATAGGGCTTAAAAATAAACCACACAAATTGAAGACAAAAAAAAAATCCTTATGAAACATTCCCTTGAACCTTATGGAACATGCCCTTTTTTATGTTATGTTCCATAAGGTTCAAGGGCATGTAAATATTTAGGATGGAAGGTAGTTAGCCTCCATTTATGGGTTTCTTTGCTTCGGCATTATCTCATCTGAAATATCAGGAAAACAACATACTCTAAGAGGATAAGGAAGCCCAAGTTCATAGCCACACAGGGTAACGATTATTCCAATAATTGCTCACCTCCAGACCAATATCACCCTCAAAAAGCTCCACGCACAGCATACCTCGTGATTATTTCCCACTAATTTTGCATACAGGACTGGACTGGATTTTCGACACATCAATCTCATTACCCAACCAAACACTCAGTAGAGCATACTTTTTGATCAAAATCAGCAACCGCCACTGCAGGGTAATTTTTCTTGCTCTCTATTAGATCACTATTGAACCTAAGCCCTTTGCTTCAACTCCATTGCTATTTTCAGGGGCATAATTTCTCAGACTCTCTATTCATCATCAAAGAATAAACAACATTCAATGAAGCAGACCAGATTTAAAATCAGGAACAGTTGCTTCCAGTCAATTTCAATCAGAGGGCGAAGTACTCGAACCATAGGATCAAACCAAGCAGAGATAATGGAAACAAATCTAGGCAAAAATGGATTGTTTACGAACAAGCCAGCGAAAGAGTAAGAAATTGTGAAAGCACAAAGCCTAAAATGGTTTAATGCATATGAAATGGGCTATATTATGGTCTAAAGGTAAGATTTGACAATTGGATAAAGATGAAGTGGTCGCATTTGTTGAAACTGATGTTTCTGCTTTGACGAAGACGTTTGTGGTTTTATGACTAGGCTTGTTGGTTATTATGGGTGACACTGGGAAGTTTCTGCTATGTATGCTAAGCTTATTGACAATTATTGATTGTCCTTTGTCTTTTTCCCTTTCTTTTTTTTTTTTTTAAAAATCAAGTTAAAGGAAGAGCTACTTGGGTGACTCAAACCCAGAAATCACATGAATACCAGGAAAGTGGCCAAATTAGCAAGTGTTCATAATGATAAAAAAAAGTATTTATCACTTTAGAAATTATTTCTCACAATTATGAGCGTCGAAATCCAAGTGCGGTAATTGGTCTTTTAAGTTGTTTTGGGAATATTATGATTAATTAAAAGAATGCTTATGATGTAGTATTTTGTTTTAATCATGGCAAAAAATATATTTTGTCTTGATTAATCACCACCGAAACACAGAAACTTCCAGTATGATAATGGCAAATGTGATTGAAACATCAAAGAACGAGCCACTTGTAGAATATGTTGGTGCTTACGCTCTACAATGCTATTTTGTTGTGGAGTCTCAACACAAGATGTTTGGTGTAGAATGCCTTTAGAAGAGTAAAAGGAAGCTATTTGAAATTCAACTCCATTATCAGTTCTCACAGTTTTGACACTATGATTAAATTGTTTTTCAAGAAAAACTATGAGATCCTGTAAGGAGGCACGTGCCTCAGACTTTGTTTTTAGAAAACATACCCAAGTATAACGTGTAAAATCATCCACAACAGTCAAAAAATAGCGATGCCCATGTATGGAACTAAGGTGATAAGGTCCCCAAATATCAGCATGCAACAATTGAAGGCAATGTGTAGTTTTAAACTTACTGACAAGAAATGAAAGTTTCTTTTGTTTCGCATAATGGTATATGTCACAGGCACCAGAGAAATTACAGGAAATAAAGGGAAACTGTTGTTTTAAAGCGTTTGAAACTTTTGATGATAGATGCCCGAGGTGAAAGTGCCACAAATCAAAGGAGGAATTTTGTGAAAAGGAATTGATGGCTGAGACAGAATGAACATCAGCTTTCATAGGTGACCATGCACCTTGAACAATCCTTGAGAAACTTCAGCTGTACCAATCGTTCTCCATGTCTTCACATCCTGTATAAAGCAATGTGATGCAGAGAATATGACATAACATGAGATTTCTTTTGTAAGTTGAGAGACAGAGATGATATTGTAATGAAATTTTGGTATGTAAAGGACATTGGAAATATTGATGTGGTGGTTGAGTTTAACATTACCAGAGATGCTGGTAACAATTGAAGTATTGTTTGGAAGATTTACTGTAATGGGAGGAATATGCGTGTATGATGTAAACATTTGTAACGAATGGCAAACATGAATGGTAGCTCCACTGTCAATTATCCAACAATTGAAAGGATCAAATGCTAAGGCAGCACACAGACCTGGTGATTTAATATTAGGGAACAAGGTGAGTGTAGATAGCTTATTGACACAGGGATGGTCATCAGTCTTTGGAACAGACGAGTTATTGTGTGGTCCATGATTAGCAGCAGCAGGTTGAGGTTGTAATAGAGCAAGTAACTGATCATATTGGCTTTGACTAATAGATTGATTAGTTGTGCAGGGTGCTGAAGGCAAAATACCGGTTGAAGTACTAGAGGGAGGAGTTACCATATTGTTCACTTGAGCTCTTCCGCGATTTTTGTATCCAGGTGGATAACCATGTTTCTTATAGCACGTCTCTATGGTATGTCTTGGCTTGCCACAATAAGTACACATCCTGTTGTTGGCATTGGCGTTGAGTTTGATCTGAGGTGGTGCTCTCGAAGTTGAGTCCGTACGAGTGAAGTAGACTTTTGCTTCTGTGATTCCTGTGAGTTCTCGTTCTTGTTGAAGGACTAAAGAGAAGGCTTTATTAATGGAGGGCAGAGGCTCCATTAACATGATTTGAGAACGAACATTAGCAAATCTGTCATTGAGGCCCTTAAAAAACCGTATGACATAGTCTTGACGAAAATACTCTTTAGACGAACACGAGCATTCAGCTATTGGACGGAAGTTGAGTAGTTCATCCCATAGTACCTTGATTTTAGTGAAGTATTCGGACACTGAGAGATTACCTTGCTGAATCTGGAAGAGCTCATCCTGCAATTCTGCGACACGAAACGTATCGCCTTGGTTGAAGCGTTCCTTGAGATCGTTCCAGACATCTACAGCTTGATTTAACCAGATAACGCTTTGGCTGATCGAAGGAGAAATCGATCGGAGAAGCCAAGTAAGCACCATAGTATTACACCTTTGCCATGCTGGGAATAGAGAATCACCGACGGCTGGAATCTTTAGAGAGCCATCAACAAATTGATGCTTATTTTTACTCATAAAGGCAATCATCATCGCTCGCGCCCAGTGATGATAATTTGGTCTAGTCAATGGTGGTGTCACCAGCACCAACGAAGGATTCTCGTTCGGATGCATAAAGTAAGGACTAACCGGATTTTGGCATGGATCTATCTGTGCAGCAGAGGAATTGCTGGTGGAGCTTTCGGTAGCCATAGGCGTTAAGGATGAGTGAGGTGAGGAAGACAGTGAACAAGGCAGAGGCTGAAGCAGAGATACTCTAATGTCCAATGGTTAAAAGAATGAAAAGAGAAAAAGCAGGATAAAGAGGTGAAAAGCAAGGAGGAAGGATAGACACAGCGGATAAATGGGAGATAAAGGAAGCGTGTCACGAGGCGCTCTAATACCATATAACAGCTAGCAAGCAGAAGAATTGAGACTGAACAAGTGTATTTTTATTATTATTCAACTGATCAGACAAGTACAGTTTGTCATATATATATTCACGTGTTTGTGAAGTAAAAGATGCTGATGTAACGGTTACAATGAGAATTAGTTGCAACAGTTCTATCCTAACTGAATGGTTACAGCTCACTAGATAACTGAATAACTAATATAGTTACAAGTGGGTGACTTTAACAACCGAGCAAGTA
>JANTPZ010123029.1:0-11888 GCA_025593235.1 Vachellia pachyceras | reverse complement strand
GTAGTGTATTGGCTAATTTGCTGAATAGTATGCCACAGCTGAGTCCTTTTCATGTAAGTGGTCTCCCCATAGATAAAGGAAGCAAAAAAACTCCTATTAAGCCTCAAATCGAAAACATGACAATGCAAAATCTGGGTAGTGGAAGTGATGTACTCAATTTTAAAATCCCAATCATTCCAGAGAAGCCAAATTCCCCTAGAAAAACTCGTAGCTTCCACCTTGATCCAATGAGAAAAACCAAGGCTGCGGATCATGTTATCAGCACGACTACCGCTAATACGAGGCTCAAGGAGACAAAAGATATCAATCCCATTCTTCTCTGGAATATGGATCATGACAAAAGACAAAAGATATCAATCAGCACGACTACCGCTAATTTAAAGGTTATCATGTGATGCTTGTTTTCAATAGAATATGGATCATGAGAAATCATTGGTTATTATTTGAAATGGATCTTTAAATTTTTGGAAATATATTTGTAGATATGGGCCCATTCGAAAAGCATGTAAACCATACAAGTATTCAATAAGTTTGATAGATACATCTATAATATGGTTACATGTATGATTAATGATAGTTTGCAACCTGAATTTTGCAAGATTATCTGAATAAAATCATTATGTTCATAAGTGCACAATTTCCAGATTATACGATCCATAAGAATTTATTAAAGCCTCCATATATAGCTTGATCAATGCTTATGAGAACAAGATTATTATTTCAGTGTTGGTATATCTGACTTGATGTATTGCATTACTTATACATATTAAGCTAACAAAATTCTCCCAGTGAAATTGGCTTTTGGTCAGAGTTAGATATTTTCCATCTTAAATGTTTGAATGTGTAATGTTTATTCTTATTGGTCCATAATAATGCACATAAATGGAAAGTTGAGATAAATGTTGGGCAGGATTCTCATCCTTGTTTGTCTCTAAATGAAACAAAATTATGTTTCTAAAAGGAAACAAATGGGTTTATGAGACTTGTACTGCATTATTGGTTAATTGTCATTTGACAACGTTTTTTCACATGAGGGGGAGAAATTGAGGAGCTGGAAAAGTAAACACATTGAATGCAAATGTAGATCCTCAAATAAAATAGTATGAACCAGAAGTTCATTGAATATTGCATTCATGAGATATTGTAAAATATCTGTCAGATCGAATTACTGACCTAAATGAGAATTATTAATTCTCATATTCCAGTTGAAAATGCTCTAATTAGTATAAATAAAAATGAGACATGCCTGAAGCATGATAAACAATTGGTTCCAAACATACTTTGGATAAAGAGGAGCATATAATTAAGATGATCATATTGAGGATGGTGGCACTCTAACAGAGGCCGAGACATAACTGATAGGAAAAACCTCAAGAGAGGTTCAGGTACCTGAAAAGTAATATTGAGATTTTGATAAGTTATGTCGCAATGAGAAAAATGGAATCGAAAAAGATAAAGTTGTCGACAACAGTTTTGAAAATAATATCACGTGATCAAATGAGGATCTTATATATGAATATGTCATAAAAGGTTGACAGAATGATGATTGGCCAACAAATGGGAAAAAGATGCAATAGAATATGATTGCATTATTTCGATATTGAGAATTATGGACCAGTAGTCCAAATGTATGAAATATAAAGTTGTTATGAAACATATGAACATTGATGTGAAAACCCAGGTTTTCATAATGGTATGATGATGAGGTATATTATTTTGTGGTGGATGAAAAATTATTTCTAGTTTGGAAGGATATGAACACAAAATATGCCTATATTGGGTATTATTGTAGCCTAAACATATGGCTCAATGTATGTGAAATTTACATGAAAATCCTTAAAGGTTCTAACATTTTATAAACATGTTTAAGAAAATCATTATCTATATAAAATGTTATATGGACTAAAATAATTTGAGTATATATCAATTCCATGTTAATTTATATGATCATAATGTTTGTGTTATAATTTTATTATGAAAATTAGATTTATGCAGGTATACAAATGGACAATGAAACTGCGATTTGATGCAATGATCTAACATTTTCAGAAGAGATACCGGAGACGCGATGAATATGCTTTAAAAATATTACATGTTGACAATGTGCCATGCATAATTCAGCTGAAAGGAATATATGTTCTAAAAGGCATTGGAGATTATCTGCTTGACGAGAATTCAGTATACTCTGTCGAGATAAAAAGATAAAGAGTGATGTCGTTATCAGGGGGAGTAAAAATGACGATGTTATCATAAGAAGTAAGACTGATATTTCTAGGGGAGTAAATATTATGCTGTACTCTTTTTTCCTTAACCAAGGTTTTGTCCCACTGGGTTTTCCTGGTAAGGTTTTTAACGAGGCAGCTTTAATATATATTGTGTACTCTTTTTCCTTCACTAGGTTTTTTTCCCATTGGGTTTTTCCTAGTAAGGTTTTAATGAGGCACAACATTTATTTATGGACATCCAAGGGAGAGTATTATAAAATTATATATAAATGTGGATGTCCATAAAAACCTTTGGATTCCACTTAGGATCCTCTCCTTCTAAATGCCAAATCCCATAACTTCCAACCCCTAGGATTCCTTATGCATAATGGGACATTCTTATAACCTCCCATTCTTTTATGCATATCATAATGTGGATTAATCCTTGTGTTTATGGCATTGTGACTCTTGGAAGGATTTGGTGCCTATAAATAGAGTTGTAATACAAAGGGTTGGTTGTACTTGGAATCATATGGAATGAGATATGATCTCTTACTTATTCTCTCAATTTCCTCTTCTACTATTCTCTTCTTCTACTTTACAACTCTTTTATTTTATAACAAAACAATGAATGTCCAAAAATAGTTACTTTTAAAGCATTGAGAGGCATCCATGCAACAGACACACATCCACACGTGACCAACACAAGCAAGCACGTGACATGAAAAAACTTAATGTTAAATAAAAAGGTGTGATTAGGAGTATCCAATTAAGTGATGACGTAAATATGACAAACATTTTTTAATGGCAGTCACACTAGTGCATTACGTGAGATGGACACCACTTGTGTTTTAGTCTTGAATTGTGGGGGAATTTAGCTTCAACAGTGGGGTGACATAAATTGGCGATCCTTGCAATGGCGTGTTCCTCAGGCAAGGACTTCTATTATCCCACTCTTTAACGCTCTATAATTTTATATAGAACCAGGGATATTTTGATATTTTACGAGGAAAAATGATGCAGTTTCCATTTTTTTATGACTTTTTAAAAAGAAAAAACCCTAAGATGGGCATTTTTTATTTTTTTTAAAAATCCTAAAAGTTCAAAATTGCACCAGTTATTGTCAATAAAATATTAAAATGTCATTGATTTTTATTTAGAATCTCTTGATCAAGAGAAAAGGGGAAAAGATTGTGAAGGTTGAGGCATTACAAAGGGCATTCTGTTTGGTATGAGGGGAGGGGAGGGAAAGTGATGCTTAGTTCAATTTAAAAAAAATAGAGAAGTGAGGTTATAAATTTTAATTAATTTTTGTGATATTTATAACCTAACTTTTTTATTTTTTTTAAATTCAACCCACAATAATTTTTCCTCCCCTTGAAATCCCTTGTGCAAAACAATGAGTCACTAATCAAATGGAAGATACTACCTTGAGGCCTTAGCATAAGAGCTGATTAATATGTTTTGGAAGATTAGGGAAGTTAAATATATTATTTTAAAATATTTATACGAATCATTTTTCAAAGAGTTGTTAATTGTAAGGAGAGCTTGCAAAGTGATCATAAAATATTGATATGCTAGTTAGAGATAATTGCTATTAAGATTTCCTTAAAATCTCGTTATTTCTAATGACAAACTCTTGGCCAAAGTTCTCCCAAATGAAAGGGCAAAGAAGCGAAGGCTTAAGGTGGGTCATATGACTTCATATTGTAATGAAAGCAGCTTGAACATGTTGTTGAAAGTGTTTAATCATGCTTTTATGTTGAAGTATGGAAGAATGTATGATAAAGTCCTACTATACTATGTATAAGTGAATGACTTATAAATAAATGAAGCATTCTCAGGTATGTAGTTATGATGATTGCATAGAATTAATGGTAAAAGTTAAGTTTCTACAAAAAGGCTCAAGTTGATGTGACACTACTACAAAAGATACTTTTTACGCCCTATTTTGAACCCAATTGGTGCCCTTTCTCAGGGGGCGTGTATGTGATAGGAGTAGAAAGTTAGGGTCTACAGCGCCCTATATTATGAAAGGCGCTGTAGGTTTCAATATAGCCTACAGCGCCCTACGTACTAAATAGGGTGTATATGAATATTTTTTTAAAAAAAATGTTATGTTTAATTTTATTTAACCCCTTTACTACATCTGATTCAATTTGTAGTAGGTAATTCCATTTTGTACACCAGATCAAGTCCAGACATAATAAACACATATCAGAGTTAAAAACAAAAGTCATTGTCTCATTTACTGAGTAAAAGGTACATTTTTGGCAGAGAAACACAATTCATCAATCTAATTAACCCTATAAAAGTCAATATCAAGAGTTAGAACTATATGAATACGTTGAAGAAATAAGCATTATTTACAAGTCAAGGAGACGTCTAGCCAAATAATCTTTGATCAAATCAATGTCAACAGCCAAGTATCATCATTATCAAAAATCTACAAATTTAAAAACAATTAAACCAATTAAAATTCATCAAACTAAATGATTAACTCATCAATATTTGATAGATTATGTATTACCTCTTCTAAATCTCTAGTTAATCCACTCTGAATGATACTATACATGTAACTAATGACATAATATCCGCACTCAGTACTGCCTGATTGTCGAGGGCACTAAAGATAAAAAACATATTGTTAAAACGTATAAAGGGATAAAACAACTTTCAATGAAAGAACTTAAAGTCAAAGTACTTACTTTTGGATAAAACCACTGTGTGGTTCTATTTGTACTTTCATACCGCCCATAAATCGGTATGTCTTGAGTGCACTGCGATTTAATTGACAATAGTTACATATGAAAAAAAACATATTTAAACATCGTTAAAAGCAATAATTTACAAATGGAAAAACTTACATATCAAAAACGTATTTTTGGTCGCCCCATGCCTTTCTGTCGGCCAAGGGATCAAACTAATACACAGTATTCACGAGAGGGCAGACAACATAAAGACTCCAATGATGACTACAACAGCACATATAAATGAAAATAAAGTTAGTAAAACAAGTTAATTATTACCAATTCGGCTAAATGTGTTAAAGGGATAACTATAATTCCATACCTTTCAATTATTGGCGTTAGGTAACACAACTTTGGATTAATGTCTACTTTTATTGTGCTCCCAACTAATGCACCCTATGTTCTAGAGAATTGTAACTCTTTGTTGTATTCGTAGGACATAAAAATCCATACAAATCACCTCTAGAAAATTCGACGCAAATATTGTGGAAGGTCCTATTAAAGAGTTAAATAATAAAGGAAATAGTGAATTATATAAAACCTAAAAAATGATATCATCAATTGAAGATAGGAATATAAAAACTTACAAGATTGCAAACTGAAGCCATGCTATATCTAGGTCATCTAGCAATAGGAATTGTTTCACATCATCCTTGTCGATAATGAATTCATACGTTAGACCACTACCCACAATCCCATCAAGCATTTGCATGGTCACAGGTGTAAATTTTTCTTGTAGCTGCCGCAGCCGTAACAAGGATGGAAATCTTGCAGCTTCTTCTGGATCCTAGTAAAGTAAAGAATACAGATTATAAATATTATGCCGAAGAAAATCAAGTAAGATCATAAGGTGGTTACTACCTCATGAGGTGTTTGTAGGTGTAAAAATGAGATTTTTCGGCCAAAGAATGAAACAACCCTTGGATTGACATAAATGGAGCACCCCTCAATCAGGGATTGGGACGTCGGAGCATTCCTCACGATCTTCAATACGTGTCACTGAGACGCGAGAAAAGCTATTTGAAATTGCCATACAATGGTGCGTAGTAGCTTGCATGTAGAAATAAGCATTGGCAACAGCGTGTATTGGCTTATCCAGTTAGAGAGTGCAATGTTCTCCAACTTCTTCTGTGGGGGTATTAGGAGAAGGGTCACCCAGTACTGTCTCAGGCGGATTATTGCTATCTTTGCTACTGAGAAATACAGGGGAATCCATGTTCTTTTTAGTTCATCAATCAGCTTCCCTGATTTTAGGAGAGCTGTGAACTCAGCTCTCATCTCAGCTCTCATCTGCTCACGTAGATTGTCCATCATCTGGGTTTGTATCTGGCTTTGGATTGAGCTGCGAAGTTGAGTGTCAAACTCTTCACAGGATAATTGATGCATCTCAGCTACTCTAGATTGAATATGCGCTTCAGTGGACTGTTGAGATGGTCGTCCAAAATATTTTTCTAGACCGGTTCCCCTCGACTCCCCTCGAACTTGGCCTGGGTTATCTGGCTTTCCAATTGCTGTCACTAAGATGTTCATTCTCCCACTTTGACTGAAAGCCCCTTGGCTGCTCTACTGTTTAAGGTCATCCTGCATCGTATAATACGTTATAAGTGAGGTACTAATAAACCCAAGTCAAACAATCACATGCAATTATTATATGTCAGCACTTACAATCCTTCCAGCCACCTCAGCAACTTCTTCATTTATGTACTTTCCACCTTTCATCCTCACTGCTTTCCATTTTTTGTGACGTGGAGGAGGAGCAGGGGCCTGAACTACAACGGCAGGATCTGAGGTGGATGCCTCCTGCAATCTTTGTTGCTCCTCCGCCATCATCTTTTGTTGAAGCTTTCTGTATCTGCCACGAGACAAATAATGCGGATAGATATTTGCAGCACCCTTTGTTTGTTGGCTTCACTTAATTCCTATTAAGGCATAAGAGGGAAATCTGAGTTAGTGATAGTAAATGTAGACGACAATTCGTATGCGACAACTGAAGGATGTTACCTGAAATTGTGGGTCTTGCCACAACATCTAATCTTCGAGGGACAGAAACGGATATTTTTGACATGGACTTTTATCTTTCTTTGATCCCCGAACATAATATCATGTGAGCTTGTTCTTGAAGTCTTTCCACCATATGTGAACAAGCCCTAGTGCTTCTTCATTTCCTTCGTGTCTGGAACATCATATGTTTGTTGTAAAGTACAACATTGTATAATGAAATTTTAACCAATCGAAATAAAGATAAAAATGAAGTGGTGTTGAAAGTTACATACCACAATTTCTTACCATATCATATCCCGTTTTTCTTGTGGAACAGACCGCCATCCAGGGTACAGTATGCTAACTCTGCTCCGTGCCAAATACCCTAAATAGCTGACAAATCGATCTTCCTCATCACCGATAGGATTCATAGCAGCATCAAATTCTACATGCACCTTCTCCCGGCATTGGCGACGACGTACAGTCAAGGAGGCCATAGTTGTTCATCCCCTAACCTTTTTCACAGTAGGCTCTGGTACCACCATTTGGTTTTCATCTACGTCTCCATCACTGTGTGACTCATCAGATTTCGCCATATTTCTATTAAGAAATCAATGTCAGATATAAATAAATTGCACGATACCACAGTGCCTTCAAAGGTTGCCTTTTAGCTAGTTTATCACCATAATCACCACCTTTCCTCACTTTGTATCATGCAGTTTTACATTTCGGACACTCACTAAGATCTTCATACCCATTTCTATATAGTATACAGTCATTAGGACAAGCATGTATCTTTTTGTACTCCATGCCCATCGTAGATAAGATTTTCTTGGCTTCATACATACGATTTGGAAGTATATTGTTCTCTAGAAGCATATCACCCAACAACTGCAGCAACAATGTGAAACTACTGTTAGTCCACCCACTAGATGCCTTCAAGTTCATCAAATGCATTGTACCCATCAAGCTTGTATGCTTACTCATAGGGTACAACAGTGTCTCTGCATCGCTCCGCATGCTTTCATATACAGGCGCTTGGGCAAAAGATTCTACCTCAACATCGTGAATCACTCTTTCCATTCTATCTTCATTTATTGCATTCAAAGAATCTCTTTTGTGTGCTGCATTTGCATTTAGTTTTTCCCCATGCCATATGCACTTTTTGTACTGGAGACTTATTCCCTCATAAATTAGGTGATCCCTTATATCATCAATATTTTGCCTAATCCCATTTATACACTTGACACAGGGATAAAAATACATCCCATTTTTGCTAGTAACATTTCTTCTAGCAAATTCAATAAACTCTTCTACACCATTCTCATATTCATCACTAGTTCTTAACGCATTCATCCAAGTACGATCCATTTATTAAACCCCAGATTTCAGCTAAGCAATTTGCAATGAAATACAAAATTGATTAATAACAAGAAAGTAATAGAATAGAAGTAATAAAACTACCAAGTGCCTACTATAAATCCATTTTCTTTTTTGAACTCAAAATCATAGGCATGGTCCTATAACTAAACAGGCTTAATTGGATAATGTTGATATAATGCTTCAAAAATTGGGGCATTTGAAAATTACGCCCTGATCCATTAAGTTATATCCTGACACATATAATGCTTTAAAAATTAAAACAATTAACACAATTTAAAACCAATAGTCATTTATACCTATAATACTATAATCATATAAAATTTATACCAAAACATTAGAACATATGTATAAATCCATGATCTCCAATATTTAACAATAATAAAAGGATTAATATGAATTTAGTTCCTCAAATTTCAAATTGTAAGTTTTGGTCTCTCAAGTTTCATTTTAATTAAAATCTTGATTCTGTAATATAATAAAAACTTCAATGATTTTCCCATTTTTAATGACCAAGATCTATGGTTTGAAATTTGAGAGACCAAATATAAAATAAAGATAAACTTTATTGACCAAAAGCTGTATTAACATAAAAATTGAATATAATCGCTTTTCAAGATAACAAAATATTAACATAAAAGCTGTAATAACAAAATATTTGTAGGCATAAGGATTTCTCACTTAAAACTTTAAGATTTTCTACACAAATGACAAGAAGACATTGATATCATCATACACTATCTGTAACCTCAGAGTAAACAGAGTATGAACGAATAATACGAACATTAAAATTAAAAATGAAAAATATAGATATAATTCAAGAACGCAAGGCAGAGCATCATGTAAGGATAGGAAAGCGCAACCAAATGATGCGATGGAAAAAGGAGTTAATCGTTAAATTTACCAGGAAAACAAATAAAGAGAGAAGGAGACTTGGAAGCAGCGACGAGTGAGTGACGACAGGTTGAAGCAGCGGCGTGCAGAGCGACGGCCGAGCGGTTGAAGCAGCGAGTGAGCGAGTGATGAGCGGTTACAGTGGCAACGAGCCAGTGAGAGACGAGCGGTTACAGCGGCAGCGAGCGAGTGAGTGATGGCGCGATTACTGTTCGCTGGTGTGGTGGTTCGGAGATGGATGAGGAATGGCGACGTGAGGAGAGAACTGAGCTCTTGGATGAGTGGATGAATCGAATAATAAGCAGAGGTCTCCCGCCACTGGTGTATGCCTTCAACGAATAATGAGAGTGTGGGAGTATGAAAAATGGCGCGGGAGAGGGAAAGAATAGCGACTAGGTTAATTGAGTGAAAGGGAGAAAAGAGGGGTAAAATTGGGCTCCCCTTTAGGCGCCCTATCTCAAAGATAAGGCGCCTACACTACAAAAAAATGGGTATTTAGTAGCGGTTAAAAAACCGCTACTAAGTTATGCGTTTTTTAGCGTTTTAGGTCAAATGGCTACTAATATGCGACGATAATCTAGGTGTCACTTTTGTAGTGGTTTTTCAGAAAACTTACAGCGGTTTCAATAAATGCAAACCATTGCAGAAGCGAAAGGTCGACAGTGGCTGTGGTTACGGTAGCGGTTATAATAACCCCTACGGATTTGCGTCGCAATTTGTAGCGGTTTTTTCAAAAATAACCGCTGCAAAAATGAAGAGTCTCTCAATTAGTAGCGGTTCAGACAAACAGCTACTAAATATCGAGATTTCCCAAGCCGGTGCCCTAGTTTTACAGCGGTTTTGGCAAAACCGCTACTAATTTGTAGCGGTTTGTCTAGAACCGCTACTAATAAATCAGCGCCTATATAAACCCCTCCCCCTCATTTTTGCACTTTCGACCTTTCAAAGCATCGCATCAGATGTTAGTTTAAAATATTTTTTATATTTTTAATTTTAATTAATTGTTTTATTTATATTTTCTATTTTTTAGATATTTATATTTATTTTAAAATTGTTTATTTTATTTGAACTAAATTTTCAAATTAATTTTTTTCAGATGGCTGATCAGTATCAGAGCAGGAGGCATGGGAATGAGCATATGTTCCCTGACATTGGAGATGGTCAGGAGGAGGGTGACGTTATGCTAAACGTCAATGACTTCGAGCTCGGCAATATCAACATCTCAGTCTAAGAGGCTGAGATGTCTGAGGACCAGGAGATAGAGAGGGACCAAAGATTCTGGCGCCCTTCTACTAGTCGATCGACTGGGTTTAAGGTCGACATTCGGGATAAGGAAACAATTAATACATTATTTAATTAAAATGTTGCATTTAATTTGTTTATTAATTAAGATGATTTAGTTAATTTGTTTAGTAATTTTAATTATTTTATTTAATTTGTAATATTTTATTTATTAATAAATGATTATTTTTATGAAATAATTGTATAAATTCAATTTTCAGATTCGACAGGGGCGACCGTTACGAGAAAGCTCACACTGAGGGATGTACACTAACTCCCTAGTGGGCAGAGGGTTGTTGTGGAGTGGGACGACATCACCCGGCAGCCGCGGGGGAAGGGCGATCAACTCTTCAACCGCCACCTGACTGAGCAGGGCAGGAACTTCCTCCAGTTCAACATCAGCGCTGAGACCTGGAAGAGGATCCAGCAGAGCCTGAAGAACGGTATATGGGAGAAAGTGAAGGTAAAATTTTTATTATTTAAAATATTTAAATTATTCTTTTTTAATTAATAAATAATTTACTAACTTTAATTTTGAAATCTATTGCACGGCAAGTTTGTTATACGAGATGCGAACAGGTAGTTCACCATCTTGAAGATGGGGGAAGGGTGGAAGAACAGGTGGAGTCACCTGTACCACCAAAAGGAGGGGGACGGGACCAGGATGATCCAAGAGCTGGAGGCGGACATCCTAGACTGGGTTGATGCGGCGGACTGGGCCAAATTTGTCCTGTTCAGGAGGTCGCCGGAGTAGCAGGTCGTGGCGAGAAAGGCTGTGAGGAGTCGGTCCCAGTAGGCAATCCACCATACGGCAGGATCGAAGCCGTTCTCCGTCGCATACTCGGAGCTGGATGAGGCGGCACGGAGGGAGGGCCGGAGGGTGACCTACGGGGAGATGTTTGTGACCACCCACAGACACTCAGATGGATCTCCCCTGACGCAGGAGACCGACGAGATCATTGTAAGTATTTTTAAATTTATAATTAATTTTTAAATTTGTAATTTTATAAATAATTAGTAATTTATAATTGAATTGTAATTATTTTCTAATTTTAAAAAATATTTATACTGTTTAATTAATTTTTAAATAAATAATTTTGTTATTATTTTATAATTTTGATAAATATTTAGAAATTTTTATAATTAATTGTTAAATTATTGAATTCATTTTGAAATTAGTAAATGTATAATTATTTATTTATAATTAGATAATTATAATATTTATAGATATTTTTAATTTTTAATATTTTGATTTAATTTTTCAAGTACATGTCGTATTCAGCGTACCGATGTTGAGTTGAGGGAGTCCTAGGGGTCAGCTATAGACCCTACTGCCTCATTGAGGGTCGCCATGGACGGGCGTGACAGGCACCCTAGCCGACTCCAGGGTTCGGGTTTA
>JANTPZ010123019.1:0-20962 GCA_025593235.1 Vachellia pachyceras | reverse complement strand
ACAAATCACATAGTCCAACTCGGATCCTAAGTAATCTATAACGTAAATACAGATTGAAAGCAAATACTCCCCTTTCGGCACTTCGAACTCCGGCTTACTCCATCTTCAAGAGGTTGGAGATGCTCAGCTCCTCATGGAAAGAAGAATGATACTCCAAATGGATGGATGAAGCATTGTAGATGGATGGATGGTGGAAGAAATGGGTGATGGTAGGGTTTGAGAGTGTGTAGATGAGAGAAAATGTGTGTGTGTGTTCTTGCCTCAACCTCAACCTCAGCCTCCTTCTTCTTCCTCCTCGAAAATTACCCTAAATGGGGTATTAAAACCATTCTGGGTCGGGTCTTAAAGGTTGGATTGGGTTATTTCCATCTGGAGTAAAAATCAAGTGCTGATACACGATTTTCGCCGAGGCCAACTATGGATTTAGCCGCGGTGAAACTCTCCCGAGAGTTCACTGTCTGTTTGCTTGAACTTTGGCCGCGGCGAACTTTGTTTACGCCGCGGCGAACATATCCAAAGTTGCTTTCTTTGCCATTTTGCACGGAATTCCTGAAATGAAACAACAAACTTTGGTAGTATCACTTGCTCATGAAGGAATTAAGGCACAAATATATCGTTATTCATGGCATATGACCCCAAAATTACATTAATCCAATTCAACAACTCCTAATCACAATTTAAGCACAAAAAGGTCATGAATGGCCCAAAATTGACTCTATGACTTTGGAAATTCAAGAGGAAAACTAACATAATTAAAGCTCAATCAGTAATCTTTTTCAAGGAGAGGTGACTCAAGATCACCTTTCTAATTTCACAATTTAATACTTTCTACATGAAGAAACAAAATCATTTTAAAAGTAGGTCCCAATTGGCATCCTTCTTTTAAAAAGTTCATAGCCTTGTTAATGGCCTCATGAAATTTAGGTCCTCACTACCCATCATGGACGAAATCACTCAAGTGTCTTAAAGTGTTGAACAAACCCAACAACAACATCTCTGATTCTATCCCCGTATGGGTATGGGTTTCATTTAAATATGCTTATTATTTTAAGTTCTCTAACAATAATATCCCTGGAGATCTTTCTCATATAATGAGCAATCCCATTAATGTTTCATCTGTTTACCTAGCCTCAAACCAATTAAGCGGTCATGTTCCTTGCATTTCACCCAACATGGTCAACTTGGACTACTCACATAATTTATTTTCTGGTTCCCTAGACTCTTTCCTTTGTCAAGGAAAATAAAAACAAATGGGTTTATAATTTCTCTATTTGGAGTCAAATAATTTGTCTGGTGAAATCCATATTATTGGATAATATGGCCAAATCTAATGTGTGTCAAGTTTGATGCCAACAATTTCAGAGGGAACTTGCCCCAATCTTTGGGATCCTTGCCATGGCTTGGTTCATTGCATATTCGCAACAATGCCATCTCAGGAAATTTTCCTACTTGCTTGAAGAATAACATAGGATTGGTTTTCTTGGATCTTAGTGAGAATCAATTATCAGGAATCATTACACTATGGGTTGGACACGACCTTTTGAATTTGAAGGTCTTTCTCATCAGGTCAAACAAATTCACTGGTGGCATTCCTAATCAAATATGTCATCTGAATTCTCTAAAATGTTAGAACTTGCAGAGAACAACTTGACAGGACAAATACAAAAATGCATCAACAACGTGACTGCTATGCTACCATTTCCAATTTGAATTTCCTTTACAAGGTGAACTTGTCTTACAATAATTTTCCTGGAAAGATTCCAACGGGCACCCAAGTGCAAAGCTTTGAAGCGGGTAGTTTTGCTAGAAATGATCTATGTGGCCTTCCACTAACCAGAAAATGCATTAATCTGGATAATGTCCCCAACCATGGCATCGATGGGAAAGAAACTCATCTTGGAAATGGAGTGAATTGGTTTTATGTGAGCATGTCATTGGGATTTGTTTCAAGATTTTGGGCAGTAGTTGGCCCTTTCCTTTAGAGCAGATCTTGGAGGTATACTTATTTTTGCTTCCTAGATTGCTTATGGTACAAGCTTCAATCTTTTCTGTGGTAGGAAAGAAAATTATGTCTGTAATTCAATAATTCGTATGTTTGTAAACATTTTGTATGTTGTTGCTTGTTTGTTATCCCTAAAAAGGTTTGACTTATGAATAACGAGGTCTCAGTTTAACTAGTTCTTAGAGCTTTAAGTATGTATGGATGTGTTTTATCTTTTGTTTGATAAATGTATTGAATTGTGTAAGAAGCTATATACTACTATGTACATTGTCTCTAAATTTATGACTTCAATATACAAAAGTCTACTAATTTATTTTGTTATCTTAAAAATTTATTTAAGGTGCTAAATGCACATGAGAAAATATTTCAGAGTATTGAATGTACCTTGTTTATTTTAAGGGACTGAAAAATGATGAGAATGCTGTTGAACTATTAAATAATTTATTGACGGAATTTGCCAACAAAACATTTATTGCTAATTTACAGAATAATTTATTCCAGTTAGCAATAGAATTTATAATGGAAAAGTCCATCATAAACTTTTTGGATGCAAGTTGTT
This sequence comes from Vachellia pachyceras, assembly GCA_025593235.1. NCBI lineage: Eukaryota > Viridiplantae > Streptophyta > Magnoliopsida > Fabales > Fabaceae > Vachellia > Vachellia pachyceras. Next base: position 18,401 of record JANTPZ010123019.1, on the reverse strand, counting down.
TTTAATTATGTTTTATTTTACATATTACATATTTATATATAATTTTATAATAACTTATCAGTATATTATAGATAAATAATTTAACAATTGTTATATGATATCTTAAATTATTTATATATATATTAATCATAGCTTAATTATACACTAGATTATTGTCATTTAAAAATATAATGCATTATATATCATGCGGCTATAAATGGTAGTATAATGTAATGTACCTAAGGACAAGAAATTTTTTCCATTTGATATTAAATTTACAATAAAATAATTTTCATTAGAAAATTCACGATATGTTTGGGAAATTGTCCATAATATGATAATAAATATAAATAAATACTCTTATATAATTTATTTAACTTTCTTAATAAGACTAAAAAATTAATTGATTTTTATAGCAAGGATCTGAAGTAGTATTATATACATAAATATCGAACTTTTCAAGTGTGATTCGACCATCAGTTAAAAAAAGAATTTACTAGGCCGTCACACAAAAGATGACGTTGTCCATTATCCCAAGTTTAGGGCTTAGAAGAAAAAACATTCAAATGATTGTGGGCTTGTTTGGGAAACGTTCCGATCCTCTACATGTTTCATGTAAGTTGAAATAAACCTTCCCTTACATATTTACCTCGTATATTATAAACCATATTCGAAAAGTAACTTCTACTACTAATCTAAACATGCATAATATAGATTCAAGCCACAATTGAATTACTTATGTTTAACGGAAGGAGGTAATCCGATGAACCAATGTTTGAATCCCTGCTAGAAGATGTATTCACATTTAATATACAATAGGCCTAAATCATCATTGATTTTAGTATAATGATACATATGTTTAGGGGAAAAAAGAAAAATTAAATTAATAAATATAGAAGTAGTAGAAAAAATCAGTTAACATCGATCATGTTCTTGGTATAACCAAATAGGTGTATTAAGAAATCTAAAAAAGAAAAGCAAGTGTATTAAATCGTAAAATACATTTAAATGTTTTATCATTCTAAAATATTTATTCTAACCAAGAACATGTAAAATTTTAATATGTTATATAGCATACCATATGAGAACCCAACATAGTTGGGTATGAAAAATAGTCGCCGTTGAAATCCCTGGACGTAATAAATTAAAAACTCTACCCACAAAAATAAAACAAAAAAATGTATATTTAAAAAATATTTTGATTGATGTTTAAAAGAATTATTATCTTGAAATATTTATATTTAGTAAGCTTGTGTGAGTATAGAATATGTGGCAATACAAATATATTATTTCTTCCAAGCCTTTCTTCTACTTTCCTAATTGAATCGAATAATATATACATATATATATAAGACATTTATGCATATTTCTTAAGTAAATTTTATTTATGAAAATTCCAATCGTTTGTCAAAGACAGATCCCAAAAGGTCCAACATTTGTATATATATTAGACCTTTTCAAGTTATCAGTGTGGAAATTTTGCTTTAGGAGGCAGTTGAGTCCATCTCAACTTTTCATAGTGAAGAATGTCAGAATCATAATCTTTTACTTTTATTATGTAGAAAACTATGCCAATAAATTGAGAGGAATGCACTAAAAGAAAAAAAAAACCTTTCTTAATCTCACTATAAAGTTTATTAATTCTTTTATTTTAGATTATATATTAACTAAAATAAAAAATTATTTAAAATATGAAAGTGAAAAATCATTCTTTTCATGTGGCCAGTCCCCACATTTTTTGGGAAAAAAAGCCCTTTTCTTTTCATAAAGGTAAGCTTTCAAAACAAAAGTTAGAATATTTATAAAGGGAGTTCATTTTATTTTACTTATAATCTAAATAATTATCATTTTAAAATTCTTATATTTAATGAGAACAAATATATATTATTTCTTTCAATTATATTTTTTCTAGCTTCCAAAATATATGTATGTGTATGGGGAATCTTTTACTTTTCTTTTGTGGAAAAGTTTGTTTATAAATTGAGAGGTAAGGGCAATGAACGTTGGAAGTGACACTAATTAAGTCCATGATGAATGAGTCCATCATATAAAGATGAATAATATGTGAAATCCATCCAACAAGTACAATAAAGAAAAGTCTATCATTGTGAAAGCTTTTACTTATTATTGACCAATAATCAATTAACCGTGTTTTTTCATGAAAAGTAAAACAATTAATAAATTAAATATTCTAATAGTGGAGTTAAAAATATGGTCTAAAAAATTGAACAATTGTCTCGAAATAAAATTTCAAAGTGAATATGGTGAGATTGGGAATAATTTACTTTTCTTGTAAAGTTGGATACAGAAACTGCTTCACAAAGACTAGTAAAAGCCAAAAAAAATTCCAAATAGGCAAGTCAACAAGACGTTATAGTGGCTATAAAGGAAATTTTAATATCACTAAGCTCCTAATTAGTTGATATGGTAAGAGAAAGAAAATGCAAGTTTAAATTTCGGGAAATACACTTATTGTGAGTGCTTTATGTTTAATGCTCTCATCCTATAATAAACATCAAATGTTAATTCTAAAGTTATTTAATGATACTCTAAATTTATAATTTTTAATTGATAAATCACTTTTTTGAAGAAAGTGATAGCTAGAAAATTATATTTATTTTAGAATTTATATTTACTGAAATAAAAAGTTTTTAAAAATATAAAAGTAAAAATTATTAAATATATTGATGCGGATCAGCAAGCTGACTCTTTGAATTCAAGTAATCCATTGCAAATTCCAAGTAGTCTTTTTTTTTTGAGTGAACAAATTCCAAGTAGTCTAATCACAAGGGAAAGATCCAAAAGGATTAAAGAAGCATTAAATGGGCTAGCGCAGGAGACATGAACAAAGCAAATGGCAATTGGATCAGATCTGGATGGAAAAGCTAAAAAGTCACTAATCTCATTTGGGCTAATAATGTAGTTGCGGCTCAAGTTTTAGGCTTAGAGACGTGAAACTAAAGAGCTTGGGCCAAGTACTTCCCATGGAAGGACTCGTTTGGGCCTAAATAAGCACATTTTGGGCTTTAAATGATTATCATATTTTTGGCTGTTATTTACACGAAAATTACTTACTAGTTGGCAAATTTGACTTTTGAGTTTCCTTTGTTAAGCGTTTCCTTATTTGCAATTACTGCAAATAGGTAGCTTTTAAGTTTCCTGATTTAAGAGTTTCCTTATTTTCAATTACTACAAATTAGGTAACTTTCTAGTTTTCTTTTCTTAAGAGTTTCCTTCTTTGTATTCACTGCTAATTAGGTAACAGTTGACTTTCCTTTTTTCTTGAGAGTGTCCATCTTTTTAATTAGACTTTAATTTTGCAATTAATGCAAATTCGGTCAGATTTGTGAGTTTCATCTAAATAATTTGTAACGCCTCTTTTGACGGGTAGTTTGGATTTTGAATGAAAGTTTGCATTTTTATACACTTTGAGAGGATTCTCTCTAGGGTTCTTTTCAGAACTAACAAACTTATCAAGGCTTGATCATCCTTGTGGCGTCTTGCAACACTTAGGGTCATTGTTCTTCCGTGTTCAAGGGTTCAAGTGGATCATTGACCTCTGTTTAGCTTTCTTGGGGTGCGTATATTTTAGATTGGCTGTGGGTTCTTGGGATCTTTCCATAGTGGGTTCGCGCCATCTTGGTATCAGAGCTTTAGTTCTCAAATTAGGCTTTATCTTTTTGTTCATCCATTTTATTTTCGTTCATTTGTTCTTTTCTTGTGTCTTTTCGTTATTGTTCATCTTCAAATTGTCTCCATCTGTTCGTCCATTTTTCCTTCGTGTTTTTCAATATTTAATAGGTCATTTTCATAGTTTAGAGTCTCATCTTTATGGTCGTTTTGGATTCATTTCAAGCTAAGCTTTCTACGTTGAGTTTCATTCATTTCAAATTAACGTGTTTTCTAGGAATTCTGGGATCTGATTACTTGTATGAGTTGTTTGTGGTAGAATTTGTATCTGTAAAAAAAGAGGTGCACAAAAAAAGAGCAATCAAAAAAGAGGTGCACAAAAAAAGAGAGAAAAAACATTCAAAAAAAGAAAAAGGAAAGAAAGAAAAAATATATTCACAAAAATATCATGTGTAATATCCACCCTTTTCTGTAAACTGAAATAGATGTCAAACTGATAGTTATGAGATAAGATAAGGCCCCGAAAGAAAAGTGCAGAAGGAGAAGATGTTAGTGGACCATAGAGACTCTGGTTAATTTAGTCCTAAGGCTTTGAAATTACAAAGAATGTAAGTCATGGACATAAATGTCATTAAGTATAAAGACTAAGGGCAATATGATCATTGGATAAAGAGGACCAAACTAGTAATCAAAAGTTGACTTTGAACCCACAGATAGAAAGTACGGGAAAAGATGATGCTGATGGGCTGTATAACCCAAAGTCAGATTGGCTCAGCGGGAGAAATTTTATGAGAACTCCACAATTAAGCGTTCTCACCCTGGAGTAGTATAAAGATGGGTGACCTTCTGGGAAGGACATAAAGCTCATTAATCAAAAGATCAAGAGTGAAAAAGTTAAGGGCAAAATGGGAATTACGAAAACTTAGGCAGTATAACGGTATTGTGGTCATTAAGAGAGGTGTAAAGGCATTTTTGTCATTTGACGAAGTCAGAGTCAAAGTCAAAAAGTCAAAATATTGACCAAAATATCAGAAAAATTCACAGATGCCCAAAAGATAGAGCAGAACTCACTGATTAATTGAGTTTTGACAGATTGTCAAAATGCGGCCTAGATCTTTGTTTAGAGAATTTTGAAGGTAAATTGGCCGAAAATAATTATTTGAGGTGTCAGGAGACCTCAATCAGTTGAGTTCAGGACACAGAAAAATAAAGTGAATTTTATAGTAATTAATAAAATTATTGCTCAATATACGATTGAGGCGAATTTCCCGATTTTAAGGAAAAATGCTCGAAAATCCTGAAAATGTAATTTTATCCAAAAATTAATTTTTTGACAATCCAGAAGGCAATTTGATGAAAGGAAAAGGGCCTTAGTATCAGTGAAAATTATAGAAATTTTTAATGCCCTAAAAGTTAATTGCCCATCAGAAATACGTTTTTCGGGGATTTTCTGCAGAATAAAATTACCCTGTTATTTTTGGACGAATTTCAAGGGTATTTTTGGAAAAATATTTCACAATATTAGTAAATGAATTATGGAGATTAGAAGTGGAATAAAAAATCTCTAGAAAAGTGGAAAAAGATTTATGGGAATTAAGTTACTTTTACCTGTGAAAGTTGTAATCGGTAGAAGTAAGCGAGCTGTAACCGGTTCGGTTAGTGTAACCAAGGTTACAACAAGATTTTTAATCCCATGTGCAGCCATTATTAGCACTTTATGAAGACCAATGAGAGCTAAGCAAATGTTTAAAATGTGGACCAATAAGATTAATTTTATTAATTAAATTCCATATTAACCATTTAAGCTTTAATACATGAATTATTAAACATAAAATTCCCTCTTCTTCCTCATCACTTTCTAAACGAAATTCCAGCCCCAAATTGAGAGAGGAAGACACCATTTTCAGCAAGCACAAGAGAAGAACAAGCTCCCAAAAATCAAAGGTAAGAAGCTAAACCACCAAATCATATACCTTTTCTTGATCCTTGTGATCTCTTCTACCTATTCCATGGATTAGAATTTGGATTAAACCTCTCTCTTTTCAAGATCCAAAGTTTGTGTTATTGAGAGCAAAAGTTAGAAAGAGAGGGATTTAAGCCAATAATCATGTGCAAAACACTCCTTGTGTTGTTAGGAGTAGTTTGGTATATATATATTGTGATTGTTTGGTGGTTGATTGTTGATTTGGTAAATTTGGAATTTCAAAACCCTAGGGGGTTATGCTACCAAAATTTATATTGAATGTGGGAGAGTTGAATTCAAGCTATAAAACACATGGGAATTGGTTTGGAAGCAAGAAAATGAAGATACATAAGTTGAAAGTTTGAAAAATCATGTTTTGGCAATTTTTGGGGAATTTCGTGCAAATCTAGAAAGTGCAGGAAGAAGTATCTTTTTGATGATTTTAATGCTTTCATTGGCTCTAAAATGAGAAATTGTGTAGGGGTAAAGTGAGCCAAGGAATTAGTAAGCATTAAAAATCAATAAAACAAGTTTAAATGCTCTAGGGAGCAAGGAAGTTTTACATTGATTCTTGCCTTGAAATGACTTGTACTTAATGGCCGCAATGTGGTGAATTATGTAGGCAAGAGTTTGGTGTAAAGAAATTTTTTTCAAGTGACTAAGAGATCCCCAAAGTCAAGCTAAGGACCTAAAGTCAAGCTAAAGCTTCCGATCACGAGGATCCGATGTTCTTTCAATCGCCTCCCTCTACCGGTATCCACGCGAACAGTCTCCAATAATAGCAGCGTGCTAGCGCCTCTTCGTTTCACTCTCTCTCTCTAGGGTTTCGTGGCTCAAGGGGGAATTCAAATCAGAATGGGATGCCTCTTCTGTTCACGAGCACTCATATTTATAAAGCTCATGGAGTGCATCATAATTCAGGATTAATCTTTTATTAATCTTGAAAAATCCGAATTTGAATTTCAAGATCTAATCTTGCAATTTGAAATTTCAGAGGATATTCAAGATCTAATCTTGCAATCCGAGATTTCAAAAGGATATTCAAGATCCAATCTTACAATTTGAAATTTCAGAGGATATTCAAGATCTAATCTTGCAATCCAAAATTTCAAAACAATATTTAAGATCTAATCTTGAAATTCGAATTTCAAAAGGATATTCAAGATCTAATCTTGCAATTCCAATATTTAAGATCTAATCTTAAAATTCAAAATTTAAAAAGGATATTCAAGATCTAATCTTGCAATTCCAATATTCAAGATCTAATATTGAAATTCGAAATTTGAAATTCAAAATGTGAAATTTGAATTCTACAATCTTAATTTGGATTAAATTGATCTGATCAAATCATATCCATTTAATTAATCCAAATATTGATCCAACGAATTTAATTTATCTTTATAAATTAAATTAATGCTAGTTATATAATTTATCAAATAAATTAAATATTAAACTAACACACACAATATTATTTACATAATATTGTGCAATTTCAAATTTCAATATATATATACATATATTTAAAATTCGAATAAAACCTAGAAATAAAGCTTATGTGGAGTTGTTGTTGCGTGCGACCCTGTAGGCCCATATAAAGTTGGTAGTGGGCTAATCTCACCATAAGCCCACAAGTTGCAAGCGGTCTCTAGCAAGACATTACGACTACCCAAATCATAAGGGATCGTTAACACGACATAACCTTTTATGCAACCACATCACGTCCATTTTGTCACGCGATATCTCGGTCAAGGATGAGGCATGGATGACGTCATCCTCCTATTCCTGACCATTACTTTCTCGATCCCTGAGTAGTCTAATCAAAGAAAATGAAAACTCGTTTTTGTTATAGTATGGCCATACATTTCTCAGACTCACTCATCGAGGGGCCCAGTAATTTCTCTCGACTAATGTGAAGGACAAATCCCATCTTGATCACTCATATTCCTCCACATGAACATCCTTAAGCCCAATTATAGCCTTTATCATCACCCGGTTAAAGGTGACTTTTGACTAGGTCAAAGCTTAGTGACTTTCATGTAGGAATCCATGATGATCTCAGGTCAAAGGTCATTGTGACGTGATCACATATGAGATAAGCTAATGACTTAATCCATGTAGGTTTCTCATAGCGGGTCGGTCCAACACCTTGTACTCTTACAAGTGCCTATGACTTTGACTCTTATCTCTATACCTTATCAAAGTCATACTGGTCTTACCTTATATACGCTCCCGCAAAGATAACCAACCAGGGACATTTAAGACAATATTCATAATTCTTCTATGGATGTAATTATCACAACAAACATGTAAAATATATAATAATTAAATGGAGAAAATACATTGAAAGAAATAATGTGCGAGTACAATGATTGGCCCTAGAGCATAATTTCCAACATCCTCCCACTTGCACTAGGTACAATCTTTAATTAGTCTAATTTTCATTGTCCTAACATGACCCTCATGTTTTGCTTGTGCAAGTGGCTTGGTAAGAGGATCAACAACATTATCTTCTCCAGGCACTTTGCATATTTTGATGTCTCCTCTATCATTAATTTATCTGATAAGGTGAAACCTAAGTATATGTTTAGTCTTTTGATGTGACCTAGGCTCCTTTGTCTGAGCTATAGCACTGCTATTGTCACGTAACAAGTCTATTGGATTCGTGATGGTAGGAACCACCCCCACTTCGGTAATGAACGTTCTGATCCAAACAGCTTCTTTTGCTGCATCCGATACTGCTATATACTCAGCTTCCATGGCAAAATCAGCTACTGTACTTTACTTAGAGCTCTTCCAGCTTATTGCTCCACCATTCATTAGGAATACGAATCCTGACTACGATCTAGAGTCATCTTGGTCAGTTTGGAAACGTGCATTTGTGTAACCAGTTACACAGAGCTCATCATCCAAACCACCATATACCAAGAATAAATCCTTAGTCCTTCTCAAGTACTTAAGAATATTCTTGATAGCAGTCCAATGACCCTCACCTAGATCATGCTGGTATCTACTAGTCATACTCAAGGTGAATGAGACATCCGGTCGAGTACATAATATGGCATATATAATGGATGCAATAGCTGAGGCATATGGAATCTTACTCATGCGATCTCTCTGATCCGGTGTTTTAGGACACAGATCCTTTGAGAGAAGGATGCCATGAGACATGGGTATGCACCCTCTCTTCGAATCCTGCATACTGAACCTATGGAGTATTTTATCTATATAAGCACTCTGAATTAAGCCTATATGCCTCTTGAATCTATATCTATAGATCATGATCCCTAGGATGTAAGTGGCTTCAGCCAAGTCTTTCATTGAAAAGGACTTTCCTAACCAAGACTTGACACTCTGCAAGGTAGGAATGTCATTTCCAATGAGTAGGATGTCATCAACATAAAGCACAGGAATACAACTGTGCTCCCACTGACATTCTTGTAAACACAAGGTTCATCCATGTTTTGAATGAAGACAAACTCTTTAACTAATACATCAAAATGATGATTCCAACTCCGTGATGCCTGCTTCACTCCATAAATGGATCATTGAAGCTTGCATACCTTACCAGAGTCATTTGAATGCACAAAACCTTTAGGCTGTGTTATGTACACATCCTCAGTAGCTTTCCATTAAGGAAACTTGTCTTGACGTCCATCTGCCATATTTCATAGTCATAATATGCTGCAATGGCTAGAAGGATTCTGATTGACTTGGCCATCGCTACTGGGGAAAATGTTTCATCATAGTCAACACCATGAGTTTATGTGAATCCTTTTGCAACCAGTCTTGCCTTGAAGACACTAACTTTGCCATCCATGTCGATTTTCTCTTTAAAAACCCATTTGCAACCAATGGTTTTTACACCTTCAGGTGGGTAAATCAAGGTCCATACCTGATAATCATACATGGATTGCATTTCAGACTTCATGGCATCTAGCCACTTGTCAGAGTTTGGTCCTACTATGGCCTCTTGATAGGTGGCTGGCTCATTGTGTTCAATGAGCAACACATCATGACTCCCAGTAACCAGAAATCCATATCCTTGAGGTGGTTGTCATGATCTATCATACCTCCGTAGGCCTTGTGTTACTTGAAGTGGCTCAACAACATCTTGTGAGTCTTCTCTGCCTTCCATATGTGGTTCTGTGTTGTCTTGAGATTCTCAAACTTCTTTGAGATGCAATTTGCTCCCACCGGTTCTTTTAGAGATGAACTCTCTTTCTAGAAAGACATCGTTTCGAACAACAAACACTTTGTGTTCGATGGGATGATAGACATAGTATCCCTTTGTTTCCTTGGGATACCCCACAAAAAGGCTTTTGGAGGATTTGTTTGATAATTGATTGGAGGCATGCTGTTTAACATAGACCTAACATACCAAAATCTTGAGAAAAGACAAGCTTGGTTTCTTTCCTATCGATATCCCATATGGTGTCTTTTCAACTGCCTTAGATGGAACACGATTCAATGTGAACGCAACTGTTTCCAGTGCATGGCCCCAAAAGCAAGGTGGAAGATCTATTTGGCTCATCATAGATCGAACCATATCTAATAGAGTTTGATTCCTCCTTTTAGAAACTTCGTTCCATTGTGGGGTTCTTGGAGGAGTGAGTTATGAGATTATCCCATAACTCCTAAGATGGTCAACAAACTCTTGGCTCAAATATTCACCTCCTTGATCAGATTGAAGGCCTTAATTGTCTTGCCAAGTTGGTTTTGCACTTCATTTTGGAATATTTTGAACATTTTAAAAGATTCAGATTTATGTTTCATTAGATATACATAACTATATCTACTAAAATCATCTATAAAAGTAATGAAGTACAGATAACCTCCTCTGGCAGGTGTATTTAGTGGCCCACATACATCTGTATGTATGAGACCCAATAAATCAGTGGCCCTCTCACTATGCCTAGTAAAAGGTGCCTTAGTCATCTTTCCCAATAAACAAGATTCACTAAGTCATCTTTCCCAATAAACAAGATTTACATGTGTCAATTGATTGAAAATCAAATGAGTTAAGAAATCCATCTTGATGGAGTTTAGAAATGCGTTTCTCATTTATATGGCCTAGACGACAATGCCATAGGTAGGTTGGATTCAAATCGTTTGATTTAATCCTCTTAGGAGTTATGTTATAGATATTTCCACTTGCGGGATGTTCTAAATTTAAAAGGTAATGATCAAGATGCAGATCACCATCAGCATAAAAAATGTCATTACGATAAATAGAACAGTTGACATTCTCGGCAATGGAAGTATAACCTTCCTTATCAAAATAAGAAAGACAAACAATGTTACTACTTAAAGCAGGAACATAAAAGCAATTGTTCAAAAACAACAAAAGCCCACTAGGCAGAATTAATTCATAAGTGCCTATAGCTAGAGCAGCAACTCTTGCTTTATTCCCAACGCGTAGGTCCACTTCGCCCTTCTTCAATTTTCTTGAGGCCCTGCACATTTGTACAGATGTGAGAACCACATGCAGTATCTATTACCCCATGTAGAGGAAGTAGAAAAATGAATATCTATAACATAAATACCTGAAGAGATAGCCCCGCTATCCTTTTTCCTTTTTAGATCTTCCAGGAAGAGTTTGTAATTTCTTTTCCAATGACCAGGTTCATTGCAGAAATAGCAGACTCCATCCTTTGGAGACTTAGCCTTATCAGGCATGGACTTAGTTTCAGGTCTGTTTGGCCTTCTGGTCTTACCAGGGAAGCCTTTACCCTTCCCATTTCCCTTACCTTTCCTTTTCATACCCTTTCCTTTCTGAACCATCAAAACAGTGTTAGGCCTTTTCTGGATGATATGTTCAACTATTTTAAGCATTCCATGCAGTTCAGAAATGGATTTCTCCATGTTGTTCATGTTGTAATTCATGATAAACTGGTCATAACTGTCAGGGAGTGAGTTCAAGATCAAATCTGTAGCTAACTCCTGACTCATGGGAAATACTAGCCTCTCAAGATGATGAATGTAGCCCTTCATCTTTAACACATGAGAGCTAACTGATGCACTTTCAGCCATTTTGCAGGAATGTAAGGCCTTCGTGGTCTCATACCTTTCCTGCCTTGCCTGTTGTTGGAACATTTCCTTAAGATGAACAATCATCTCATATGCCTCCATATGTTCTAGATCCTTTTGGATCTCTGGAACCATGGTGGCTAGCATAAGGCACCTACATCCACATAATCATCCTTATGCTTCACGTAAGCATCTCTATGAGCTCTGGGAGCATTGGTTGCAGGCTCATCAGGAATGGGTCAATCAAGGACATAAGCCTTTCTTTCGTGTTTGGGAATGATTCTCAAGTTCCTCAAACAGTCAAGAAAGTTTGTCCCATTGAGTTTTTCCTTCTCAAGGACCGATCGCAGTGATAGTGTAGTAGTATTAGTATTCATCATGATTCTACAATTTCAAAATACGCAAAGCATATAAGTAATCTCCCACTAAATTAATAACCCTCAATATAATTAGTGGGCTAAGATCCATATTTCACTTAAACTTAACTCCGCTTTGGCAAGACATTAAATTCAAGTTATTTAGGTAGGTAACCCTTTACCAATTACATCACATGTAACTCTTAGGTTTTATGGGATTCGATCATCATATGACCGGCATGTTTAATCCCATCTAATTCCTTGAGATCTAAAACCATTTTGATAATCTCAATTAAGTCAAGACAATAATGAAATGGGTGAGTAGCACCATTACTCACGATTGTCTTCCCAAGATAACTTAAATGCATCCACTTTGGTGGAACATACATGTGAGCGATCGAGGATTTGACAACTATTCATTAATTGACGGCATTAAGACTTAAGATTCATTTAGAGGGTTTAACGAATTAATCTTACGAATATAACACGGTTTGTTATTGCATCTAATACAATACCATATTTGATGATTGTAAACTATCATGCAATGATCTAATCAAAAGCATATAATAAATGTGAGACAATATGGATGTCCTAACCTAAATCCTCCCAAGCCAATGAGAGGAATTCTAGAAAAGATTAAAAGATTACATTGAAAGAAACCTTACCTGAACATACGAGGGGAGCGAGATGAGAGAAGAATGTACATCAAGCTAAACTTTAAAACCAGTTTCTTTGTTGTGGAAAAATCTTCTTGATTTAATAGAGCATTAACCCGTGGCCAAAATAATACATCATATGTATTCCAGATTCACATCATATACGAATGTTTTGAAAACCACACTTGTGTATACATCATATATACGAACATATACCCCTTCATATGAACATATTCGAAAACGCATACATCATGTATCATATACAGAATTAAAAACATATGTTATGTATCACATACATCATTCACACATGCTTCATCATATTCTTAGTCATAATGCACATGTGAACTCAAGAAAGCATACATCTCATGTTAATCACATAAATTCAATCTAAATGCACAATTAACTGGCTCTGACACCACTGTTGGAATTAGAACATACACATAGTGGAATTTAAAATTTTCTAATCCCAAATACGGATATGTCAAAGGCGTTTAGATCGAGGAGATGAAAGAGTACCTTTTGTGTTTTGAGATTGTCCCTTCCTTTGCGTCTGGATCTCTTCAGATTCCCCAACCTTCCACACTCTTACTTCCGATCACGAGGATCCGATGTTCTTTCAATCGCCTCCCTCTACCAGTATCCACGCGAATAGTCTCCAACAATAGCAGCGTGCTAGCGCCTCTTCATTTCACTCTCTCCTCTCTAGGGTTTCGTGGCTCAAGGGCGAATTCAAATTCAGAATGGGATGCCTCTTCTATTCACGAGCACTCATATTTATAAAGCTCATGGAGTGCATCATAATCCAGGATTAATCTTACAAGTGCCTATGACTTTAACTCGTATCTTCATACCTTATCAAAGTCATACTGGTCTTACCTTATCTATGCTCCCGCATAGACAACCAACCAGGGACATTTAAGACAATATTCATAATTCTTCTATGGATGTAATTATCACAACAAACATGCAAACCATATGATAATTAAATGGAGAAAATACATTAAAAGAAATAATATGCGAGTACAATGATTGGCCCTAGGGAACAATTTCCAACAGGAAGCTCACCAAAGGGTATGGACAAGATTAATGATGTTTGAAGGAAATATAAATGTCACTTTGATGATATTTGATTATGTATATGTAATGTTATTTTAAGTTTAAAGTTGAAGATGGTTTTGTAATTTAAACCTCTACATATGTGGTAGTCAAAGAGAGGTGAAAGCATGCTTTAAATATATGCTAATACATGTTTAATTGTAAACAAAAGAAGAAAGCAAGCAAGCATGCCAAGAAGAAAGGAAATGAGAATGGCAAAACTCCATAAAAGTGATATTAAGGTTGATCAAACCCCCAACTTTGGTATGACGTGAAATAGGGCAAATGAACTCCAAATAAAATGAAATTTTCCAAAAACATATTTCATGTTGACATCTTTAAAACAAGCGAAAGAACACTGAAATTGGAGTTTTGTACGAAGAGTTATGATGTTCCAAAGTTAGCCAAAAAAATCACAGAAAAACCTGGGAAAATGAAAAATTACCAAATGAGCAGTGCAACTTTGTGTAATAAACTGATTCAAATGGGCAAGTTAATGACCCAATGAGTATTTTCCTCTGTAGATGATCTTGTAAGTTTCAAATAGAAATTGGAACCACTTGATTTCAGTTTTTCTACAATTAGTTATGAATTTTCAAAGTTGGACCAAAATTCAATGAATAGTAACTTTTAAAAATCAAATTTTCATATTTGATTTCTTTTGACTTTTTAAGCTATTCAAGGCCCAAAAGTGGTTCCAAATGGTTATAAAATGAAGCTAAAGGGGTTAGTTAAGGTGTGTTACAGCATGTGTGTGCTGCAAACATTTCAAGCAATCTGTGCACTCAAATTGTTATACCCAGAATTTGCTATCCATATAATCTATGTTATTTGAGCTCTTGATTTCATTGAATCTCGTTTCTAATACTCACTTTATTTTTCAGATCTCTTAGTGTTGTGTTGATTATGTAAGTTGTAACTTTTTGAATTAATTGTTGTTAGGAAATTTATTTCACTAACATCTTTCTTACAGGTAAAATGTTAAAAGCAGATGAAACATCTGGTGATAGTAATCAATTAAATGAAGGAGACTAATTTGGGTTAATGCACCAACAATTTTCCTGTATGAAAGTGATTTTTGGGGAAATAAGGGATATGATGGATAGGCAAGATGAAAGAATTGAAATTTGCAAAGAGGGCAATCAAATCTAGAAGGCATGAGAGGGGAAGAGAAGATTCTATCGATGAATTTGAATATGAAAATGATAGAGCTAGTGGTGCTAGTGAGGAAGAATTTGGATCTGAATTTGAAAACCCTTATGAGGAGGAGATTTATTCCTAACCATTATTATAGGGATCTTTATCAAAGGTTGCAGACCCTTTCACAAGGCTCTAAGAGTGTGGATGAATTTTAAAAAGAGATAGAGTTAGCTTTGATAAGAGCTAATGTTCAAGAAGATAGAGTTGCTACAATGGCTCATTTTCTGAATAGGCTAAACAAGGAGATTGTAGACATAGTGGAGCTTCACCATTATGTGGAGTTAGAAGACATGGTGCACATGGCAATTAAGGTGGAGAAGCAACTCAAGTGAAAGGGATCTTCAAAATTCCATCTTGGGTCAAGCTCCTCACAAAAGCAGAATTGGAGGAAAGGAGAAAGATTTATCCCAAAGGAGACCATTAAAGGCAAAGAAGAAGCTTCATTAAGAGTAAAGGTAAATCTGATTCCCAAACTTCAAGAAATAGAGATATAAAATGTTTCAAGTGTTTGGGTACAGGTCATATAGCCTCTCAATGCCCCAACAAAAGAGTCATGATTTTGAAAAATAATGAAGTTGTGATTGAAAGTGAAAGTGATGATGATTCTATGCCCTCACCTGATGATACTAGTGATGATGGAGTTGAATATGTTGTGGAAGGAGAATGCCTTGTTGTTAGGAGAGCTTTAAATTGTCAAGTGAAGGAAGATGAGATGAATGAGCAAAGGGAACACATCTTCCATACTCACTGCCTTAGTAATAATAAGGTTTGTAGTTTGAACATTGATGGTGGGTGTGTAACAAATGTTGCAAGCATTACATTAGTTGAAAAATTGAATCTGCCTACCAAGAGGCACCCTAGACATACAAGCTGCAATGGTTGAATGAATGCTTAAAAGAATTAGGGGCTAAGATTGCATCTTAATAATTAAGCTTAATCTATGGGCTTAAATTTAGCCACCTATTTAGCAAGTGTTGGCTTCTCATTGGTTCATGAAAATGGCTAATAATGACTGTAACTAAGGGTTAAAAATCTGGTTGGGCTAACCAAACTGGATCCCTTTCGGTTACTTTTACCAATTACATTTTATATCGGTAAACATAACTTTATTCCGATATACCTTTTTCTACTTTTCTGGAGATGTTTTCTTCCTCATTTAATCTCCATATTTTCCTCTTGAATATGGTAAAATTATTATCCCCAAAATACCCTTTAATCTCATCAAAAATTAACAGGGTTATTTTATCCTGTCCAAAACCCCTGAGAACGTGCAATCGAAGGGCAAAATATTTTTAGGGCCTTAAAAATTTCTACATTTTTCACTGATACTCTAGCCCTTTTTCTTTTCCCAAAATTCCCTCTAGATTTTCCAAAATTAATTTTTGAAATAAATTATATTTTCGGGGATTTTCGGGTCTTTTTCCTCTTATTGGGGAAAATCGCCTTAATCGTATACTGGGCAATAATTTTTATTAATTACTATAAATTTAACTTTATTTTTCTATGCCCTGAACTCAACTGATTGAGGTCTCCTGATACCTCAAATAATTATTTTTGGCCATTAAATCTTCAAAATTCTATAAATAAAGATCTAGGCCGATTTTCAGAAATCTGTCGAAACTCTGTTAATCAGTGAGTTTTGCTCTATCTTTTGGACATCTGTGAATTTTTCTGATATTTTGGTCAACAATTGACTTTTTGACTATGAGTTTGACTTTGTCAAATAACCAAAATGCCCTTACACTTTCTCTCAATGACCAAAATGCCCTTACACTGTCTAACTTTTCGCAATTCCCTTTTTGCCCTTGACTTTTTTCGCCCTTGATCTTTTCGTGTAATGACCTTTGGGTCATTCCCAAGAGGTCACCCATCCTTACACTATTCTAGGGTGAGCACGCTTAACTGCGGAGTTCGCATAAAATTTCTTCCGCTGAACCAGGTCTAACTTTGGGTTATCCAGCCCATCAGCATCAACTTTTTCTGCTCTTTCTATCTGTGGGGTCTAACTTGACTTTTGACTACTGGTTTGATCCTTTTTATCCAATGACCATATTGGCCTTGGTCTTTATGCTTAATGACATTTATGTCCCTGGCTTACACTCTTAGTAATTTCAAAGCCTTAGGACTAATTTGACCAGGGTCTCTTTAGTCCACTAACACCTTTTCTTTCTGTACTTTTATTTCTAGGGCTTAACTCATCTCATAACTATCGGTTTGGCCTTTATTTCAGTTTATAAAAAAAGGGTGGATATTACATTTCTTCACCCCTTAAAATAAATTTCATCCTCGAAATTTACACATAGGAGTCATTAACTCTAGGCTCTTGACTTTCATCTTTTCTTCTGTTTCCCTACATACTTTCTCTAGCACTAGCTCTTGCCAAAATACCTTTATAATTATTTGTTGTAGGATCTTTCCTTTTAGCTGGGAAACATGAAATTTCTGTTACCATTAACTCTAAGTTGGGAGTAAGGCTAAACAATAACTATTGCCTCAACTTTTAAATTCTTAGAATATTTCTTTAACTGGGGTCTCTTAGACTTGAAGATTGACTTAATTTTTATTATTGGAGATACCCTCAAAGGTATTTGATCTCCAACCTTAACTTTAACAGTTGTCTTCTTTTATATGCATGAATTAATTACTAACTTCTAACATCTCTTCAGCTTTATATTCTAAGAATTCTATGACTGTCTCAGAATCATGCCAATTTATCTCTTTTCTAGAGCTTCTCAATCTTTACTATTTGACCATTACTTTTGGAAAATGAGATCTCCGAGGTTGTCTACTTCTTACCTCGTGTTTCACTAGTCAACTTCATTCTTTGCTGACTTTTACTATTTGCAACCCTTCTTTTTCTTTCCTCTTAACTCACCCTTGTGTCTCTTCTTTCCACACCTGGTGAGTTAGTATAATTTCTAGGGTTCTCTCTCTTTCTTCCTTAACTTATACCTATAGTGTAATATCCATAAATTTCTATGCTAACTGAATGAAATGCTAATCCGATAGCTAGGAAATGAAAAGAGAAATCAGAGGTAAATAGTACAGAAAGAAAGACTATAGGCCGGAAGTCGTAAAGATAGACCTGGCTTAGTACACGAAGTTCCGTAGGAATTCCAGAGTTAAGGAAAATTGCCCAGAGTGATATGAGGATGGGAAAACCTTCAGGAAAGGGACCCATACGTCATTCAATAAAAGACCAAGGACATAAAGGTCTTTCAGTATCAAAAGTAAGGGCAAAACAGTAATTTTAGAAAAATTAGAGAAAGTAAGGGCAAAATGCTAATTATGAGAAAGTTGAAGGGTATTTTGGTCATTTGACAGAAGAAAAGTCAAAGTTAAAAAGTCAACTAGTTGACCAAAATATCAGTAAAATTTACAGATGCCCAAAAGATAGATCTCTACATACCGGTCGCAATGACGTAACACGGATTTTCCAAATTCGGACCCGATTTCCATCTACGGAATTTTGAAGGGCAAAAAGAGGAAAAATAA
>JANTPZ010123012.1:0-12719 GCA_025593235.1 Vachellia pachyceras | reverse complement strand
TCGGGGATTCGATCAAAACGGGATGAGACCCGTGCCTACCGACAATCTATTGTAGGTATGATTGGGTGATGGGATGTTTGTTGTTGTCATTGATTTTGACCGAAATGAATACAAGAAACGTTGAGGAGTTGGTAAAGATTCCGTCTTTGCACAGAAGACGGTAGCTTCTTCACATTGGGCTGCCTTTCGTCATGCAAAAAGATTATTCTTCATCGTCATCCGCTATCCATCTTCCCTTCCCTTGCATTAGACACATTGCTTTAAAAATATTTATGGTTTATGGTTAGAATTCGTCAGCCCATGGATATGTAGTGGGGAAGCAGGAACATAACAAAATGGTAAAACCAAAACAGGAACATAGGGAAGGTAGTTATTTGCAAGGTGAGATTTGGACATTACTCGTAGTCATGGGCGGACTTACATAGGCTTCACCGGGTGCAGCAGCACCCCCTGACTTCCAGAAAATTATGTATATATTAGTACTATGTGATATATTTTGCACCCACTCATTTGCTAATTTTGAACCCACTAAATTTTTGCTCAAATTCTTCTCATAAGATATTAAGAATAAATCTCATTTATCTTCTCAAAAAATAATTTGCACCCTTTGAACTAGGATCCTGACTCCACCCCTGCTCGTAGTGTTAGCCAATTATGGCTCAAGATCGAAGCCCTTCACACTTCAGAATATGCAACTCTCGCAACTTACTCAGGCATTTGTTTGGGACCGAAAATGATGATTGTTTGTGACAACCATGATGCTAAATTACATAGAATTATCGTATCATTCCCCGAAAGGCTCCTATCTCCCTTTCGTATTACTTTTTTTTTCCATTTTTAGAATTATAGAGTGGGGATTGGAATGATTAAAATTACTAATCTCCTTATCATTTAAAACTGAACAATAAACCTGCTTGAACTTTTAATTATAAGACGATAATTCCAAACTATTAATTTTATGCCCTGAGTTATCGAGGTAAAAGTAAAATCTCAGTCAAGTTAAATATAAAATTTTCAAGCTTAGAGAAGTTGTGTATTAATCGTATGAATTGAAAATAGGGTTGATAGAAAAAAATAATCAAAAGTTTTTACGAATGAGCACATGTCACACAAAATTTAGTCGACGATCCATTTTTTACTTGGAAGTTTTAGAATGAAACATTTTCGCCTCTATCATAAAAAATGTTAATTAACTTTAACCGTTAGTTCTTCAATGGAAAAGTTAGTTAACTTTAATTGTTAATATCAATATTTTTAACGACTGGGAAAACGCCCCATTTTAAAACTTCGAAGTCCAAAATGACCGTTCGATAACTTCCGTATAACCAGTGCACATTCGCAACAATTTCTAAGCTATTTTTACCCATTTACCCTTGAACATGTCCCTTACTAGAAGCTCTTTGATATATTATATTTAATTTCCATATTCAAGATCAGGTGAGTATTATTTAATTCAATGAACAATGCTCACCCACCAATAATACAATAAGGTAGTGTGTTTAAATCTCATTGACAATATGTAAATGCTCTATGAATCTAAAGGTATGTCCTAATATTGTTGAACCACGGAACTCAACTCATCTAAAGATATTAGCGGTATTTGCACTCTCTAAATGCACGTTCAACAGCATTTTTTCGTAAAATGAGATAACCTCCTTCGTATAATTACCTTAACTTATAAAAAAGTATTTCTCTACCGTATTTCTAATCATTCAATTGTTAAAAACACAAACGCATACCCAACTAGATGGGGCCTGGGGGGTGAGAGGAGAGGCGGAGGGGCTGTAGCTTAATTGTAATCAAGTTTAGCTCATATACCAAAAATGCCCCTAATAAAAATATTTCGACCACCATGCTCCTCAAAGTCTGAGCCCCGCGGACGGCAGCTTCTCTGGGCCCTTGAATGAAAAATTATGTTTTAATACAAAATAAAAACTATGTTACAACCACCCTTGTTTCCTTTGCTTTCAAACTCATTTGATTTTTTTTAAAAGATTAAAAAATTAATTACATTAATTAATTTACTTATATTCCAAAAATGCCCTTACATAAAAGAATAGCTAAAATGCAAAGTGGGTAGAGTCTTATATAGTTAAGAGAGTACTGTATTTTAGAAAAAATGATTAAATATACAGGATAAAATGGATAAGATATTATATTTAGCATCAAATCTAATTTTCAATTAGTTATTATAATAAAAATCAAAGGTAGTACTAATTATTCCAAATCAATTTAAATAAATTTTGAAGGATACATTTTTCAATAAAAAGAAATTAGACATTTCCATATTTTGTTTGGATAAGGATCCTTCTTTGAACCTCCGTCTTTACACTGCCAGGGGGAAATGTTTCGTCTTTGACAATTTAACGAAACCAAATCATATGTTTTCTTCGGAGGCCATAACGAATGATTCACATGGTCGCATACTATCGTCCATACGGACCTCCCATCATCTCCCACTGACCCCAAAAATGACCCATAACTCCCACATGCATTGAAAAGCCATATTAAGTCATAGATAAATAATGGGCATAAAAATTATATAAATGCTTGTGAAAATGAAATGAAATTGTATTTTACAGAGGCATGATTACCCAGTTAATCGCCCTCTGAAGTCTCAAAGCAAGATGCTCCTTCAATTGATAGTCACCCTTTTGTCTTGGCCACCCAAAAGTGACTTCGTCAAAGGACATTATCAGCCACAAAGTACCTGGGTTGGAACTCGTGTAGATGAAGGTTAAGCTTAAGAACATTACCAAGCGAAAGTGACTTCATAAGCACATTACTATCCAAAGCTTAAGCTGATAAACAAATGTTCATCAATGGATTTTCAAATAATCTCTAACAGAAATGAAGAGAAAAAATTTAGATGATAAGAAATTCTCCTCAATATGCTAGAGACAGAGAGACGAACAACTATGTCCATGTTGTATGTCATGATGCTTGTAAAGTCAAATGATGCTGTTCAGGATTCACAACTCGACAATAAAAACATTATAAAGCACAGGGTAACAAGATCTGATGCCGTATTCAACTACTTTATACTTGTACCTCCCAGGAAACTGGAAGACCATACCAACCTTTTCTGGTACCAATGGCTGGGAAGGTTGGCTTGGCTTGCCATCGCTGTCATATTTTTGGATGAAAATGGAACCAGAGGTTGGTTTGGTTATTCCTGCCAGAAGCTAAATGAAGGAAAGGGGGCATGGGGGGAGTGTTAACAGATAACCAGAAAGATAAGTGATGTGAACTACTGAGAACCCAGATGCATTAAAATCAAGGGACAATCTGACCTGTTGGAGAGTCGTTTTTCCACTTCCACTCTGTCTAAAATTAGACCAAAACTGTCACAGTTGACACAAACAAGTTAGAATCTCGAGTCACTATTCAAAATCTTCATTCCAGCTCCAGAAAATGTAATATGCCCAGCATGTCACAAAATCTCGTGATGTTATTTTTAGAGAAGATGTGGTAGCTAGTAGCTTATATCATGTTAGCTCAAACTGGTCGTCTAAAACTCACCCAACCCTCCCCTATCATGAATCTCAGCCTCATTTAAAATCCATGAAACTATTTTTGGGGAAATCATCAATTTGTCTGTATTAAAGGAGGACAAAAGGAAAAATCCTAAAGAATCATGCATTATTGGGGAATCCAGTTCAGGTCAATAATTTCCTATCGTTGCCCCTTCGTCTTTTAAAATTAAGAACAAAGTTTGTTGTGAATATTTTTTATTTCACAGGCTCACAGCAGCACAGTGTATGTCAACTTAGTGGTCCTGTTAACAGTGACATTGTCTGTATCGCCTATATCAGTACCAATACTTGGTCAGACTCTGGCATTTTCCGGCCCTTTCTAGTCGCGGTCGAGTCATGATGATGATCGGAGTATTCACACGTATATCACAACTACCAATAGCTTTTACAAAAAAAAAAAAATCTAATGATAAATACAGGCAAATGCTCATCAATTGCTTGGTCCACAACACCAAGAAATTACAAGTATTGACTATAGAAAAGGTCAAAAGCACGAGATGGAAAGAAAACTATTGAATGCCACATAGTGTGTCTGCAATGTGAACGAACGGCCAGCACTCTGAGAAAATTTCTGCGTATTTGTTCACTTGCTCAAACGAAGTTTCACCGTCCCTTAAAAGAACATTACTAATCATTTTGAACTCTGATGGTTTATGGCTTGAAATTAATTAGTTTCATTTGCAGACGAATCAATAAAAAGACGATATGGAGCAGGTAATGATTTGCACTCTGATAACCTTCCATTGGGGTTATCACGTCAAGCAAAAGACTTTAATTACTTCCCTTAAAAAAATAAAACTACTTAATTCTGAATTCCAAATTTATACTTGATAGATCAATACAACGGTGTTCCGTACGGACATAAATTAAAGAGAGGGATGGATCTGAGGTGGAGACGTGCCATCTGCTAGATTCGTCGAAGCGGGGTCAACGGCCTTTCGATGTCATGATCAAGTAGTTAACAAAAACACACGTTTTTTCTCATTCCATTCATTTTTTGTTATGTATATGCATGATTCTTAAAACTTGTAATCCTCTTGTTAACTTATTTCTGGGCGTGTTTCCTGGAAATGTCTCTTCGATCACGTGGCGTGAGTGCGTGTATAAAAATAAAGGGAGAGGGACACTGGTTGAAGTGCAGATCAGATCTGAAACGAATGGAGAACCCGGGGAAGACAGTGTTGCTCACTTCCAATGGAGACGAGATTTCCAAGAGTATTGCTTTCCAATTAGCCAGACAGGGAAGCCGGTGTGTGTGTGTGTGCAGCCTCCATCGTCTCCTCCTCCTTCTTTTTGTTTCATTTTCTGGAAATTAACTGAAGGCTGATGTCTCTGTTCAGGCTGGTTTTGATGGGAGACGAGAGGTGCTTGAGGGGTGTTAGCAGCCACATAATGGGCGGTCTGAAGGGCGGTGCGGCGGTGGAGGTGGTCGGACTCGACATGGAAGAAGAGAGGGAAGCTGTATTCTGTGAGGCGGTTGATAAAGCATGCAACATTCTGGGGAATCTGGACGCTTTTGTAAACTGTTATTCTTACGAAGGTATGTATGCATAAGATCGTATCGTATGTACACTACTACACTTAATGAAGGAGTATGTATATCTATCTATATATACATACGTAGGAAGTGAGAGTTGGGATGTGATATGGAACAGGGAAGATGCGGGAATGCTTAGATGTGGAAGAGCAGGAGATGAAGAAGACGGTAAGGATCAATTACATGGCAGCATGGTATTTGTTGAAAGCTGTCGGGAAGAAGATGAGAGACTTGAAGAGAGGAGGTTCCATTATATTCATGACTTCCATCAACGGCGCAGAGAGAGGCCTTTATCCAGGAGCAGCACCGTTTGCCTCCGCCATGGCCGCAGTCCAACAGTTGGTCAGGGTGAGTAACACGAACACGGACCAACACAGCCCTCACTCTCTTACGCCTTCTTAATTCGGCCCAACCTGAGAGGCCCTCTTATATTTCTAATGGGCTTTTCTAGTTGGGCTTAGTCTCATCCGAGGCCCATTCAGTGAAAGGCCCTGTACCGTGTGATGGGTCGTTTTATCTAACTCCATTACAGTAACAGGATTCAGTGTTATTGTTGGGTTTCAGGCGTCGGCCATGGAGATAGGGAAGTACGGGGTAAGGGTGAACGCAATAGCTCGTGGGGTGCACGTGGAGGATGAGTACCCAAAATGGGTGGGGAGGGAGAGGGCGGAGAAGTTGGTGAAGATGGCGGCGCCGGTGGGGAGGTGGCTGGACGTGAAGAGAGACCTGATCTCCACCGTCGTGTATCTCATGTCACATGATTCTCGCTACATGACGGGAACCACCATATTCGTGGACGGAGCACAATCCTTAAGCAGGCCGAGGCTACGTTCCTACATGTGACATTCTATCCGTCATCCTTATTTTAGTCAAATGTAGGGAATAATACAGTAATGTGGATGCCCCTGCCCAATAATGAGATCCAAGTCCTAGTAGCCCTGCTAAGTAGTGATTTAACATAGATTCTACATCATTGTAATATGTAAGATTTGTAACATGAATACCCCTTTGCATGAGCCATTCTGGGATTCCATTTCCCAGTATACACCATCAAAATGAACTCCTGCTTCCATCTTGCTGTCATTTATCCCCAAACTTTAATTCTCTACTTTTTCAGTGTATTTAATAACTTTGTTTGTAGTGGCTTTTTAAGTATGACGAAGACAAAACTACCTTGTCTAATCTTAAATCATGTGAAATCATCTTCCCAACAAGGTCACCGTACCTGCATCGAGAATTGGGCAGTACAGGGGGAGGGTGTATGTGGAAGGTTGGAGGGGATGGAGGGTGACGAGGGGCATGACGTCAAGCTGTAACATGCCGTACGACAGGCAGGCGTGTGCACGTGGTCGCACCAGCATTCAAAACTTCACGATGAATTAGATAAAAAATGAGTAATGGGATGCATGTTGGTTAATTCAACAGGAATAATATAATCAACGGTTCAACACCCGATGGAGCGCGGCACTCTGCAATTGTCGCTTCAATCAAATCGAGCCCCTCCTCCCAATGGTCAATGTCTCTGATAACACATTGCCTCTCTCTCTCTCTCTGATTCTCAAAGTCACCGCATACAACGTCACACTCTCCATTCTCTTTTTTTTAATTATTCAAACATAATATTATTAATCAGTCATCCGCTTCACTCACAAGCCATTAAGACGCCTTCTTCAAAATAATCACCGCAAATTTCGAACTTGCAGATTCTCTTTCAAGTGCTGCAACTTCTTACTCTCCATACACATACTCATGATGAAGGGAAGTTGAAATTGTCCATTCACATAAATATTTAATTAGATGATTTGTAGATAAAACCAAATAAAACATTATATATCTTCCCCATAAATGAAACATTATATCTCGTTCATGGAGATGTATCTAGGTTAAGATGTATCTCTACTATCAGTGGCGGAGCCAGGACCTCACATCAGTCGGGGCAATTTTTTTATTTTCAAGCAAATAACAACAAGCTTGTTAGTATAGATAATTTGAGTGAGTTCAAATCTCAAATATCAGTGGGTGCATAATAAAAATCTTTTAATTATTTACACGCAAGAAAAAAATCTCAGTGGGGGCATTTGCCCACACTGACATTGCTGTGGCTCCGCCACTGTCTACCATGTAAACATTATAAAATCCCTACATTCTACGTAATCCAATCACATCAAACTTATTTCTTAAATGCAGGGTTGAGTTCGAAGTCTCTCTAAACTAAAGGGATCGGAGGTTGTTTGGCAAACAACCATAATCAATTAAAACTCTGACTACACGTATTTACCTTGAATTGCATAAAATCACTTAAAAAAGGTAACCCAAGTACCTGATAAATACAACGAGATGTGTGAATCATATATAACAAAAGCAATTAAATTTGCCGCTAAATTAACCCGCATGACATTGCTTTGATGATAACTTAATTTGCTGCTGAATTAAATGGCAGTGATTGATACACTCGCTGATCACCCATCACTTTGAAGGTATGCTCAAGTTTTCAGATAACCGATCGTCCACTGAGGATGAAGGGATACCGGGGCGCTGTCTTTTCATGTTTGAAATCCCGCCACCACAAGTCAGAATTATGGACCTTAACCAGGCGTTAATCAAGATAATTAGGCAGATCTTACGTCACAGTAATTCGCGACGAGTATGATTACCATTGACTTTCTGGATCTATCTTGGCCGAATTAATCTTTAAATAGTAAATACTCGCATAAAAGTCAAATACTCCATCGTTTCGTCCAACACGTTTGATTGATTACTAAGTTTCATCTTGAAGTTAACTAATCATATATATACACACACTTTTCCATATCATTGAGTGCACAACTCTCCTTCCCTGAGAGCCAGTGAAGATATCTTTCTTCCTTGTGATGGTACACCACAAATCCTTTTTACTCTGTACACTGTACGTGAAGGATGACTGGTTACTAGCTAGTTCCACCATTTTTAGTTTCCCTTTTCCTTTTGTATGAGTAAGTGTTCCAGTTGTTGACGCAAAATACCAATATATAGTCGCATTATTATTGCACATCACTGTTACTCGTATGAGAATATAACAGAGACGGGATTAATTCCACCTCCCTGTGACTCTATCCCTTTCCCTTCGTGCCAATAATGTAATTAAAACGTCCGTACGACGATGTGTGTGTGTTTTCGTGTGCAATGCACTGTTTGGATTATGACTTTTTACTTGTTTGGAAATTCATTTTCCCCAACACGCACGTAAGCTAAGAAAAAATAATTTTGAAATCCGTGAAAAGCATCTCAAAATCCATAAAAACCATTTTAGGGCTTGTTTGGAAACCAATTCTGAAACTTAGATTTGGTTTCAAAACCTAGGTTTTACATTAAAATCGATGTTTTGTCCAAACAAAATTTGTTTCCCCAAAAGCTATTTTGGTTACAAAACCTTGGTTTAAAACCTAGATTTTCTCTTTCATACTTTTTCCTCTTTTTTTACTTTTTCATCTTTCATCTTTCCTACTTTTCCCTCTCTCTCTCTTCTTTCCTATTTTTTTCCTTCTTTCTCTTTCCTACTTTTTCTTTCTTCTCTTTCCTCTTTCCTACTTTTCATTCTTTATCCTTCCTCTTTCCTACCCACTTTTTTGCCTCGGAATCCGTAAAAGCTAATTACTTCCCAAATGTAAATCACTTTTCAAACCCTAGGTTTTGCCTCGGAATCTGTAAAATCTATTTTTCAAAATCTAGATTTTGCCTCGAAAATTGTAAAAGCTATTTTCAAAATCACATTCAAACAAGCTCTCAAAATCCGTAAATTCTTTTTTTATTCTGTAAATTCTTCTTGAAATCAGTAAACTCTTTCTCCTGGCATATTCATAAATACCCACTATATTGCATGTTAAAGTGCTTCTTTAGGAACTCCATTAGGAGAAATGAGTTTACAGATTTCGAGGCATTTTATAGATTTTGAGATGGTTTTACGGATTTTAAAATGGTTTTTATGAATTTCGAAATGGTTTTTACAAATTTTAAGATGATTTTATCTTAACTTACGTGTACCTTTTGACAACGACGTTGCCAAACAAGCACAAAGTAGATGAGGAATGTATTTAGAAGTTAAAGGAACAGTTTCTGTGGTTGATTGATGAAAATCAAATGGATTTGAAAGTTCGGTGGACAGACGCATGGACAGTGACGTGAGAATTGGAAGTAGTCAATTTTAACCCGCGTGTGCAGTCGGATAAAGACGTGTTCGATATACATGCATGCATCCAAGCTATTGTAGTCAAATCACATGTATGTTGCAAGCTAGCTAGTAATCTCACCCACGACTCAGAATTCCAATCAATAATCATCGACGAGATATATATATATATATATTAGGCGCTTAGTCTCTGATACAAGAATCATTTAACCTTTTTTTTAAAAGATTAAAAAAACTACTTAAAGGTTTGAATGATGATTTTTGGATCTGTCAGGTTTCTAATTAGTACGAACACCTGTGTAAGTATTACAAATTAACCGTTCAACTATAACAGGGTGGTGGAGGGACTAGTCACAATTGATGTAACGAATAAATTTTAAAAAAAACAAATGAAGACTGCCCGTTAGAAGAATGGACACAGATTCTGAGGTAAATATGTGAAAGAAATTTTGTCTCTATAAGCGTAGGAATGACTTTTAGTTGCCCAAACGGATTAGCCAACCAGAGCCGTAGAAGTTTTATAAAAATAGATTATTTTGTACTGAAACTCAAGAATACATAGAAATCAATATTGATCATATTTATTATTACGTCCTGTCATTATTTATTAATACAAGAGTTGGTTGGTTGAATTTTTTATATATATTAAAAAAGTTAAATAAATGACATGATTATAACATATATTACATTATAATATTATATATTAGTTTCACTACCAGAAAAATATCATTTAGCGATAGAAAATCCGTCACTAAATGGTTATTGTCCGTCACTAAAACGAAGGTTGCTAATATTTTTCATCGCTAAATAAAAATTTTCTGATGAAAAATAGCTATTTAATGATGGATTTTTCTGCCGCTAAATGACATTTTTCTGGTAGTATATATAAATTAAGAAAATTGGGTTGAAAACAATTATTAATATATCATTTAATCGGCTTCTTTCAATCCTCTCACGGTCAATTAGCTTTTATATCAAAGATAAGATGTATTATTATCTAAATAATGCAGTCAAGTATACACACACCACATATCTCGCCCGTAAAGGTGGCGCAGGGCAGGGTTTGATTATATTACAACCTAGGAGTTATAGGAATACAACATGTGGACGCTGAAGCAAGATTGGTCATAAACTGGCCAAATTACTGATTCTGACGACCATGTTTCAAAACCAACGAGCAAGACGGCGAGTTATTACAGGAATCAAAGGGCTTAATTACATGTATTGGATCCTTAATTCGCCACACCTACCAGCCAACAGCAATATGTGTATATAAATATTCCAACCACCAATGTTATACACACGCACACATGCTTATATTCGCGTGCGTGCTTGTGAGAGAGAGAGAGAGAGAGGTGGACTATTAATAGAGAGAGATGTGGCACGTGGTCATTTGACATTTCAAAACGAGTTTGAATATTGATCTTCCCCTTTGAACACTTAATTTTACTTCATAAATTGCTTTTCGAAATTATCATGGCGAGAAAAAGAGGCTGCGGCCAAACTCTCTCTCTCTCTCTTATATATATATATCTATATATACTTGTGATATTTAATTATTATAAGGCTTGTTTGGTTAGACCGTTTGAGCAACCAAAATTCATTCCTGCACTTACCGAGATAAAATTTCTCTCACTTATTTACCTCGGAATCTGTGTCCGTTCTCCCAACAGGCTATCCAAACAAACCCATAATCTCTCTTTCAAAGCCATCAGATGTTTGCGTTTGAACTTCAACCTCCATGCATTGACTCCTATTTCTGAGTTTGGCACGATGCATCCATCAATGATAACAGAAGGTCAAGAAACTATATATATATGCATACCTACCTTTTGTTAAACAAATTCGTTTGAATACGCCATAAATAAATATATAGCATCTAAATGAATTCGTGCTGGGTACGCGGAGGAAGCTGATGAATATTTCAAAGTTCATGCGACAAAGATATTGCTCAATTTTTTTTCCCTCAGCAGTTTAGTTGACCAGTCGAATACACACACACGACCGCACCTTTTTGAGCTCTTAATTACATTTTGATTCTATTTATAAATCACCCCCAAAACGTTTCATCGAGATCAAGAAAATCTTAAATCGTTTTAACTCTACGTTAAAATTCAGTAAATTCTCAATTTGTTTCTATTTAATATTCACTATAATATACGAAAGTAAAGTTAGCACATGATATAAATGAAGGGTAAAAGAAAAACTGTATATTCATATGAAAAAATTAACGAATTGATTAATAAATATGATCAAATGAAACATTACCTTCCAACTTTATAAATAGGATCAGACGAGTATTTCTAATTATTATTGGACCTGTTTGAAAATACGGTGAAGAAATATTTTTACCAAAATTGATGTACGTAAATATGTAAAGGAAATTATCTAATTTTACGAAAAACAAAATTTTTGACACTCCAAAAATGTTGCCGAACTGATCCATTGATGCTGATTAACAATTTCACTCCTATGATATATCGTTCGGATCCCAGTAGAAAGATTCAACGGAGAATATTACCATTGATTCATATAACGGAGAGAGTACATTGACGAAGAAGGCTCTGCAGCAGCGATATGACAAGAGAGAGGGCAGGAGTTGAACTCAAATCTTGACGTGGAAAAAAGGAAGTTTAGAGAGGAGAGGAGGGAGTTGCGTGAAATTTATAAAATAAATAACATTCTACTTATTTGTAAATTGTATCATATGTTTATCTGTAAACATCGTTTCTAAAAAAAGTACACATATTTTAATATAAAATCATATCAAAATTTATAAAAACTATATTTAAATTTATAAAATTATTTTAAAATCAGTAAAATACTTTGAAATCTGAAAATTTCTTTACTCCAGCGGACTTGCCAAATAGACGGTATACATTCAAAGACAAAAAAAATTTATTTGGTGTGCGGCACAGTGGTTTTTGCCGCCACCAGAGCTATTTCTTGGAAGCTGCAGAGGTTGGCAGGTTGCGCTGACATGACATCCGCCAATTGTAGATTAACACAACCCTGCACCTACCCTCCCTCCCCAATTCAAATCAAGACAAGTCATTTCTGAATTACACCCATTAACGTGGGCAAAAAAAATACACCAATTAACAGTTAACTATAATAATTATATAAAAATGATATACTCAATTTGATTATAAACATAATATCACAAATTTATATTTTTCATAGTATTGATGGTATATATTAAATATTTATTAGCAACCGATAATTTCAAAGCTTATGATTAAATAGGGTTATGTGAAAAAACAAATACATGTTTACAAATAATTAACTTAATCAATTTCTTAATATTTACAATAAGTATCTATCTCTTATTTTAAGAATACGAGAGTATAGTAGTTCGATATGATTTTTGTAATTAAAGCTAAACAATCAATTTGAATTTAGAAAATTAAATGGACCCATCTAATAACAAGTGAATATCTTGTTAGCGAGTGGCATTTTATAGGCAGAAAATGACACAATG
>JANTPZ010123004.1:0-10699 GCA_025593235.1 Vachellia pachyceras | reverse complement strand
CAATTCCATCCCTCTAATTCTATCAAACCAAACACGGCATAAGGTGTTTGTTGGTGTCACCTTTGATGATGATGACGACGATGACGATGATTTTCCAGCTGGTGTCATTAGATTAGATTAGATTATTCCACCTATAATCCTTAACATTAAAAAACAACATAAAAGTCAGTTAATATATGATGAAAAAATTAAATAAATTATTTAGTTTCAATATACATTTTACAAATATTTATAAATATCATTATATTAGATATTAACCAACTAACTTTTATATTAGGATTGAAAATATCAATTCATGATAACAAATTAATTTAAAAAATTAATAAATAATTAAATACAAAAATCATATATTGTATTTAGTTTTATCAATCAAAAGCGAAAATCAATTGATAAAGATCCGATATTTATATATAAACGTATTATAAATATTGTAATATGAATGTTCATATAAATGTGTATATTTTTAGGATTTTACTTTATAATTAAAGATTATAAACTTCAATATCTTTATATTCTATTATAATATAGATTAATTCTGATATCGTAAATTTTTTATAGCTAAGAAAAGATATTGTAATTTTTGAAACGGTTCATGGATATAAATAATCTTACCACAAATGATTTGCACTCCTTGAGAAGTCTGATGTAACTTTCTTTTTCATCGTCTCATTTAAAAAAGAAGTTAAAAAATAAAGTAGATCGACATAAATATGTAGATGAAATTATCTCCTATTAAAAAAAATAGTGTTTGGCTTTTCACGAGTTCTACCTTCTGAGATGTATAATTTTACGGTGGCAGATCCGTAAATATACAAGCCTCATCCTCCCGCCTTCTTTTCGCCCACAGCTTGGACAACGAATGATCACCTCGGAATATAATCTACCATTAACATTAAATATTTCGAATTCACACTCAATTACTCAGAAGCGGAAAGTCGGAGCTCTTTTCTCCTTCTCTTCTTT
Organism: Vachellia pachyceras; assembly: GCA_025593235.1. NCBI lineage: Eukaryota > Viridiplantae > Streptophyta > Magnoliopsida > Fabales > Fabaceae > Vachellia > Vachellia pachyceras. The sequence continues at coordinate 9,736 of JANTPZ010123004.1, read as the reverse complement.
CTGCGAATGCCCCAAGTTCGTGGCTCAGAAACCTCCATGTTGATAACTTGAAACTCGGAACGAATTTCCGAAATCACCCAAATGGCGAGCATTTCCACGTGCTTCACTGTGATACCAAGCTCTCGATTCTACTGTCACTCTCAGAATTTATGTAAAGCTTCGTCTTTCACTAAGCCTCGAAACCTGTTCCCAGTCCTTCAAAAGCCAATCTTCCTGGGATTCCCCAAAAGGGTTTGGGATTATCGGGTTTTAGTGCCGGTTGCGAGAGCGAGTATTGGACTTTATAGAGGGCAGCTCGTTGGACTTTCATATTGTTAGGAGAGGGTATTTTAGTTGTTTGACCTCAAAATGTGGTCATTCATCTCGTTTCATTCTATCACCAAAGAAGTTCTGTTCAGATTAAAGATTTTTATGACATAAGATAGGTCCATATAATAAATGCAAAATAGCCATTAAAGCAGTTTACTCTAGTTTTCAACATGACTACTACTGAATGTGAATGCATTTTTTATGCTATTTTGGTGGCTTTTTTGTATTGGGTGTAGGACCATGAACACACAAGTGTCCGCCGTCTGCCTACATATAATCATTTGCCCTGGGTGGAAGTATCATGCATGTTTCCGGTGAAATTGCAGTAGAGGCCCTACTGCTGCAATCACTGATGCTGGTGGCTACTAAGATTGCGAAGATGCTCCCACAATCTGTAGAATCCAATGGGAATTAACAAACGATTGGAACTATTTTTTCCATATTTTTTACTGAGGTAGTGCAGATTTCTGGAGGAAGGACCAATAAATACACACACACACACACACTGCTCAGCAGGCGTGACCTTTGCGTGGTGTCCTGTGATCCTGCAGAGTAATGGTTTTATTACTGCCTCAAGCTTGATTACAGGCATTGTATCATCTAGCAATGAAGGGTAAAACTTAAAAGTTCACATTATAAAGTCTTTATTTAATGGTAAAACAAGCTCTGTTTTGTATGCATTCTTTCTGGACACGGGACGGTTGCATCATTAGTTAACGGTCGCTTAAGCTTCTGTTTAAGCCATATGTTAGTAATTTTGCCTTCTGTTTGAACAATGAATTCCACAGGACAAACTAACCTAACACTAGTTATACAGCTTTGTGTGGCTTCAAAAGTGGTTCGCATCCATGACTTGCTATCTGATCTAATATTTATCAATAAAAGTTACAAGTATGACTCCATCTTATTCTGTTTGGTCTTTTATAATTTTCTTCTTCTTCTTCTTCTTTTTTAGAAAAACGTGAAGTTTAATTTAGGAGGATTATGCTGTGTATGTGTTTAATCTAGGTGGCGATCTGTAAATGTACCCGGTCAGATTTTATTCAACGTCACATGACTCGCATCACCCTTTGTTAACTTAAACTACCAACGGGAGCAAGGCTTTTTTTTCCCTGGGCGCCAATATCCACAAGCTTCATTAACAGGAAAACTAATACTAACAAATGAAGAAGCAGTAAGATAGAATAAAAGGAGAAAAAACTAGAGATCAGATTCAAAAGAATTAGAGGGACTAGTGGATTGATTTTACTTTGCTTACAACGTTACATGATAATCAAATTAAATAGAAACTGAATGAGACCTTTTATCCATTTGAAACATATTTTTATATTGTACAAAATAGCCTTAAACTTCCGTGAAAAAGTAAGAACGTTAATAACTGAATTTTTATTTTTTTTTTAATATTTTCACATGTTTGTTGAAACTTGAAAGACTTTAGTACTTTACAATGCTCTTTAAAAGTGTGTTCCAATTGTAAAAGCCATATTTAGTAATAAATAAGGTTTACCCCCAACAAATATACTTTTTTTGTTAATAATAGACTAAAACCACTATAAAATAGGGCTTACAAAAGCGTATAGTTAAAACCCATCGTCTTTATCCACCTCTTGCCCTAAATGTAGGGGTTGATAAGGAAGCAATAGTTTACATTTAAACTATCAGAAAACTTTGCCGAGTAGCAGCATAGTACAAGTCTTCTCTGTATCTATGGCTTAAAAATATTTGTTATATGCATGATTAACTTGTATGAGCAGAGTATTTCATCCACCATAATCTTCACATAAATTTCGAAGAAGGCCTAGCAAACCAAAAGAATCCTCGAACAGGAGTTGATCATACCTGCCTTTAATTCGATAACGAGGAGGAACAGAAAGGAGTACGGAAAAGCGAAAGTTGGACGTGTCTCCCTAAAATTAAACGAAATTGTAGGATTTACAAGCTCACTGTCAAGTAATCTATATACATTATGTGTAGAGTTCATTTTGATGGATATGGATATGGAAATGGAAATGAAAATAAGGTTTAAAAGTATGTTTGGTATATTCTAAAAATGAGATATGATTTTTAGATGAAAAGACCTAAAAGCTCTTCTGAATTAAAAAAATCTTTTTTTAACTTTTAAAAATACCTAAATCAAATTAAAAAATTTTTAGAAAAATTTTTAGATAGAATTATCAACATGGAATTGAAAATCTAAGCTTTTCATGTGGAATTGGAAATCCATGAGTTTGATGGAATTGGCTTCCACATACCAAACATACATGGATATGGAAATCAATTCCATTTCCATATCCATGGCTCCAAATTCTATCAAACCAAACGGGCCCTGTATATCTTACAAGCAATTTCGGATGTATATACAGACACAGTAAAGAAGCCCTGCTTCCACCCGCCCCCAAAATAATCTGGTAGAATCTTCGATCATGAAACAAGCAGAAAATTGATCGGTACAATCAACTCATGCCATGATCTCAATTTCAACTTCCACTAAAAGAATGAACAAATGAAGATATTGCCATCAGAAAAGAGAAACAATAGGCTAGTAATTGTGCTTCCCCTTCAAGAATTCAAGCCAACCTCAATACTCGGTGCTTGGAGATAATAGACAAGGAATGGGGAAGGATGACCAAACAAAAGCAAAGCATGCCTCGGTATCAGGAATTAACACGGTTAGTTGTCTGCCGCACCTGATTGTGAGGCTTAGCTTGAAGGGCCATAGACATTGACTGGAGGCGACTGGTTATCTCAGTAAAAGATGGCCGGCTATTGGGGTCAGGGGACCAACATTCTTCCATAAGATTCCTCCATTCAGGATCACAACGTGGCGGAATTGCTGGTCGAAGAGTATTCTTTACAATCCCCCCTAAAATCATATGTTGCCAAGAAGGAAGCAAATCATTAATGCAAGCTACAAAAGCATCAGTTTTGCTCAATTGCAACTTCGAACATGTACTCCATGCTTGATTTTAATTGACTGCGGTCGTTATATCTTTTCAGCACAAATTTCTCAACATCAAATATATTTAAAGGAACAGAGAGTGGAGCTGGCGGAACGGCCCATCACATTTTGTGTGTGTGTGTGTAGACCTTTTCTGTTCATTTGTTTTGTACTTTAAGCTTCATATATAAAGTCTTCTCGCAGTGGTGGGTACCTAGGTGGCATGAGGAACCCTACCCCAAAAGCTAACTATTGAGGTGCGAGAACCAACCCACTTAAATACCATACTGAACATCACATTCTACTTAATGCGGGATTTGGTATCATATACTACCAAATCTCCATCAATTGGCCCCCATGAAAAGCCGACGTCTCAACAGCTGCACTCCACGGCACTTCACTCGGCCTCCTGGTAGTCAAAACCCTCCGTGGGTAGCCCTCTCCAGAGAGGTCGTAAGTCTGGCTCTGATACCAATTGATGAGTACTTAAGTCAGATGGGGAACTCTACCCCAAAAGCTTAGCTATTGAGATGGGAGAACCAACCCATTTAAATACTCTATTGAGCATCCTATTCTATTCAACATGGGATTTGGTATTCCATACTATCAAGTCTCTATCACAAAGCAAAGAATACCAATATGAAATTCTGTTACAGCTATACAAGTTGCATGCAACAATTTAAAGACAGAAGCTCCGGTGCAACTTAAGAAATCACAAACCTCTACTCTCACGCCACACGGATATCTGTCACTTACATCAAATAATGCAGAAATTTATGTGGCCACCTATAGAAGAGAAGGCTCATTTTCTAATAAAATTTAATCTTCTGTCTGAAAAGTTCAACTTATTTTTGAAGAAAAACTACTTCTGATTTTGTGTGACAGTCGATTAGCTGGGATTACTCTGTAGGGGCATGAAAATGGTATTGATTGAATATATCTTACCAATAATAGCACCACAATGCATATCTGCATAAGGTTCCTCCCCAGTCAATATCTCCCACATAGAGATGCCAAATGAGAAAACATCAACCTGTCAAAGTGATTCCACAAGCTAAATACCCACCAAAAAATTAATTTAATTCCTTTGGATTGAAACCAAAAAAGCAATTGAATGGTTTCACAGACCTTCTCAGAAACCCGGTTGCTACTGCCGTTCAACAGCTCCGGTGCCATCCAAGGAAGGGTTCCTCGCACACCCCCAGATACCAGGGTATTGCGTTTAATTCTTGATAATCCAAAATCTCCGACCTAAGATTTAATCAAGGAAAAGAGTTGCAAAAGAATAGACCTTAGTAACATTAGGTAAAAAATATTTTAGGGAGTCCAAACTAAACTAAGGGTACAACTATAATCAAATGATGAAATGCCTACAGTTCAAAAAATTCATATATGTCAATGACCGTTTCATTCCAAAAACTTCAGCTATTATATAAAGGCCGATTCTCCTCACTCAAGTACATGCCAACTATACCTTGGATAAAAAATATGTTCTTAAGAAACGGCGCAACAAATGAAAATCTAAATTGTTCATGGAGGTTTTCTGCCATGTCAAGGATCACTTCATTCAAAATGTTTCAGCTATTAGTAATCTATAACAATTTCCATCCAACTGTATTAATAGATTTGACTTAAATTTCCTGTCTCCAAAAACGCTTCATTGTTTTAAATCAAATACTACTGTAATCACATTCAGCAGTAAAAGGAGGCACAGCATCTTGCTTCAAACAAGATGAAACTTGATTTTTAGAATCTAGACATCTCACCTTACATATGGGTCGTTGTGGATCCCTCAGATTGACAAGTAAATTGTCACATTTCAAATCAAAATGAATGATATTCTTTGAATGCAAGTAATCCATCCCAAAAGCTGCATCCATAGCAATTTTACGGCGATCAAGTAATCTGCATGAAGAGTTGGAGATTCAATGCATGCATCAATAACAATTCAACATTATATAGAGAAAAAAAGTGAGGTTAGCATACCGATCCTTCTTGACAAGGACATGCCTAAGGGAACCGTTAACCATATACTCAGTTACAGTTGCCAAGGTTCCTCCAGCTCCATCAGGTACAACCCCATAAAACGCAACCACATTGGGGTGGTGAAGATATGAAAGGATTTGTGCCTCTCTCCAGAAGTCTTTTGTCTAGCCAAGGCAATAAACAGTATCAGATTCAAGTGGATTTTATTTTCTTTTTTGTTTTGATAGAAATGTGCTTTTGGCAGTTTGAAAAGAAGCTCTGAAATGGTATTATCTAAAATTGAAGAAATATTAGCAAAATAGCATGCAAGAAATATCTTCCTATGGCTTTTAGAATTTACGTGTTAAAGGGATTTGGGTCCTTGAAAGAGCACTTTGCCCCTTAAAGAGTAAAGTGCAAGTGAAACATTGTTAAAGAAAAGACCAAGGGAACTGACACATCTTTAAGTAGTTATCAAGAGCTCGTATTGATTTTATTTTATAAAAAGCTGAATCATATTTTTCATCGCTGATTACCCATGGGCACTTCAGTCTCTAAAATGAACGGTGCATTCTAGAGAAGCATTCGCACTGTAAGAAGCCAAAATCCAATCAAAGATATTCCAATTTGAGTCATCATGAAATTCCAATTCCAATAAAAAACAGTAGTGAAACTCCATGAAGGCACTGGGTTATAACCTAATTCATTTCCACCCACTTTACTTAAAAAGGTGAAATCATTAGACCTATGGATATAGGTAACTGTTATTCACGTTATACATTAAATATGGTGTTGAAAAGAAAATAGAATTGAAGACTAACCAATCGTTCTTGCTCAAAAAATTTTCCTGAAAAGCAGCTCTTTTTAATTCTCTTTATAGCAACATCCGTTCCCCTCCATTTTCCATGATAAACAGTTCCATAAGTACCAGATCCTAACTCCCGAAGTTCTTCAAGATCAGCATTTTGAATTGTCTACATAACATGACTGCAAAAATCAATTATGGACAAATTCTAGAGAAGACAAAGCAGGAAAGGACCAGGTAGCTCGACAGTATATACTAGCATCCATAAACACAACAAAGCTCCAGTACAAGAAGATACGCATATCGAGATCATATCTTCCCCAATTTTTGCAGAGGTCAGAAACAGAGCATCACAACAGTTCAGGGACATTAAAAACAGTGCATTATATTATATTCCAAAGAAATTAAAAGGTAGTTTGGCAAAAAAAGAAATTAAAAGGTAGTTAAGACCTTGATTTCTTAAATTCACCACACAACCATGCAGCTCTTTGAAGCATTACTTAACCATACACATTGTAATACTGACAGTTAGGAAGATGGATACTGGTAAAATGAAATATCGAATGTTTCGTTCTTGTGATTAATGCATAGACTAGAATCAGCTCATGAATATTTTACTTCTTTTAGATACGGCATATCAATAACCATAATAATCAATCTGGATGGTCACTTTCCACAGGCAGCCCATTTTACAGCACCCATGAGAAGAAAGCAAATGTAAGACAAACAAGGATCTAATATTGATGTCAGCTAATAGATCCCAGTCCCCCGTACTGCACACTTCTAAAAGCAGAAAATGTTATTGGGTCAAAATGTCATTTACACCCGGAAGCTTTGTTTAGCCTAACCTTGTTATTTTTTAACCATGTCATCAAAGTCCGCATGGAATCTTTCATCTTGATGCTAGGAATCACACTTATGTCATCCCCACAGCTAAGTAACTGGCAACCACTCTGTACTCTAATATTAATCATTTAAGTGAAACGGGGACAGAGTAATCTCTATATTTTTTACTTGTTTTATAATTTTGACAACTCGTAGTTAAGTGGCATGAGGTGATGAACCATTTTAATTGCTTTATTCATTTTTTCCACTCACCATGGACTTGTTACTAAAAGTCTTGTTACAGAATTTAAACCAGAGAATAGAACACAAGGTATTCTTTTAAGTTTCAACGCAATATTTGACATTGTTGTTTAAGCCAGCCAAATAATATGAAGCATAAAAACAGGAAATGGAACATTTCAATGATGGACAACCTGCGAGCCGTAGATGCTGGCTTCCATTTCCGCCATCAATGCATCAGTAAGGAATTCATTCTTGTCTTCTTCTTCATCTTTAAAATCCTATAAAAGAAAATAATTTTGTTAGACATTCTAAAGAGACCAGCAAATGCTCTTGTCTGATGGCAATATTTTTCTGTTTGCATAAAAAGGGATAGCAATATTTTTCTACCTCGTCTTCAGAATCTGGAATAGTGCTCTCCAACTCCGTTGCAGATGGGGATAAAACATCACTTCCAATTTCAACCACTATATGCGGGTTGGGCACCAATGAAGACTCAACGCTAGGAGGAACAGCATCAGCCACATCTCCTACAGTAACAAGTGGCTCAACTTTATTTGAATTGTCACACTTTTCAAAATTTTTTGATTGCTCTAACGTGATATCTTCATCTTTTTTTTTCACAGGCAATAGTTCCACAATTATACTGATCAACCATTTGACTTGAACTAGCTACACGCTCATCATCAATGAGAGAAGATACTCTTATAAACACATTCTTGCTTGAGTTCTGTACTTCATTCACAAGAAAATTTGAACTTGGACCAGGGTCATCATGAAGTACTGAAGAATACAAAAAAGCTGAGCTTACTGTCGGATTTCCATAGAGATCTGTATCCTCCTGAAAAGGTTGAACTTGTGCTTGTCTATGCAAAACTGGGTCCATGGACAGCTCGCACAAATAATCACTTAGAGAAGTTTTACCACAAGAGTTTCCTTCACATTTTAGAGATGATGCGTCAAATCCAGATTTCCTGGTCCAAGAAAAATCAAATCCTAGCCCACCATTCAAACCTTCGCTTAAACCACATTCTCTTCCATCACTAGTCTTGTGGCCCATGTGAAGAAAATCTAATGACGTCGTCTCAATCATATTATTCTGGGAAATTCCTGTCATGCAAGAGGATGCAGAAATCAGACTCTCAGAAGATTGCTCCAACTGATTTTGTTTATCAATCTTGATGTTTAAATTAGATGCTGGAGAAGAGTCCAGACGATGCAATTCACTCACATTCTCTATAGCAATTGCAGGTGATTCCTTCTCATAAAGATTGATATCTGTTCTCTGAAGAGAATTTTTATTTTCAATTCTTTTCATCATTTCTATATTCACAGTATTGTCCCCACACTGCCGCTCTATAAAGCTAGTGGCAGTTAAATCAGTTTGAGCAAAAGGATTCTTCTTACCGCATAAAATGTCATCCTTCTTGATAGGATCGTTCACTCCTAAACATAGAGCACACGGGGAACAAAATGGAAAATCATGCCTTCTCTGCAACTCAACTGGCTCAACATTTGGTGTCTTACTATGTATTTGTGGATAAATGAGAAGGGGATCATGCTGGATTTCCATAGGGTCCCTTTGTGGAACGCTAGAGGGTACCATTGAAGACAACTGAGCCATTGAAAGGTTCAACGAGGAAAATTGACCAATCCCTTCTCGAGAGCAGTAACCAGACTTTAATCCACCCTCATGCAACTTTGAATCAGAAAAAGCATGAGGTATCCAATTTATAGAATCAGGAATACAATTAGATCCACACTGTGGATAAAGCGACTCCCCCAGGCCAAAAAGAGAATTTCCTGATTGATGCATGGACCTTTCCCCCAAAATTTCTTCATTACAACCATCACTTTGAGGAGTGTAAATATATTGTAATTAATATACAATCAGATATTATTCTTAGGGGATCGGTTATGATTATTAGGAGATTATAGTCATTAATAGTATTTATTAGTCATTAAGAGTATTCAAGTCTGATGCTGCTCACATTGTATATAAATTCCCTGTTCACCGTCTGTACAGATCACTGTTCACCGATGTCCGTACGATTCGGTACGGTTCACTATTCATCGTCCGTACAGTTCTGTACGACTCGCTTTTTATCACCCGTTGCTGTTCGTCCGGTGTGATTTGGCCGTTTCGTGGCTGGTTGGTGACTTCTGGTGATTGGCCTTTGTTGGAGCTCGTTGTTATGCTCATTTCTATCACTAGTTTGATATTCTGTGTCTTCCTTTCTGTTGCTAGATCCCTGGTGAGACCGTTCCTTATTGATTATTTTGCTCATAGCTCATCCTTTTGCTATTTGCTCAATTTTTCTATGGCTGAGACAAAATCTTCTGTTGTTCCGGAGGTTGTTCCGGTGGTGACTAAAATTACTGATCATAAGTTAAGTTGGACTAACTTTATGGACTGGAGTAAGGTTGTTCATATGTACCTACGAAGTATTGATAAAGAGGATCATCTGACGGCAAACCACCTTCAGATGATTCACGTAAAGCTTGGTTGCGTGATGATGCCAAATTATTTTTACAAATTCGTAATTCTATTGAAAGTGAGATTATTCCGTCTATCAATCATTGTGAATCTGTTAAGGCACTAATGGATTACTTAGAATTTCTGTATTCAGGCAAAGGCAATATCTCTCGTGTTT
>JANTPZ010123000.1:0-11352 GCA_025593235.1 Vachellia pachyceras | reverse complement strand
GAAGGAATTAAACATTTAACTCTCTTAATATTGACTGGATACATCGACTCTAACTCAGTTTTTATTCACTGTTACATAAATCGAGTTTTTTTAAAAAAATTATACATCTATTTTGACATAAAAATGCCAAAACATTTTTTTGGAACTTGATGAGGGTTAAAGGAATTAAACATTTAACTCTCTTAATATTGAATGGTTACATGCACTTTGACCCAATTTTTATTGAAGGTTACATAATTTGATTTTTTTTAAAAAAACATATTCATCTATTTAGACATAAAAATACCAAATCTTTTGTTTGAAACTTGATTGGGGTTAAAGGAATTAAACATTTAACTCTCTTAAAATTGAATGGATACAACCACTGTGACTCAGTTTTTATTGAGGGTTATATAAATCGAGTCTTTTTTAAAAAAACTTATACATCTATTTGGACATAAAAATGCTAAATCTTTTTTGTGAGCTTGATTTGGGTTTAAGGAATTAAACATTTAACTCTCTTAATATTGAGTGGATACATCCACGTGACTCAGTTTTTGTTAAGCGTGACAAAAATTGAGTTTTTTTAAAAATCTTATTCATATATTTTGACATAAAAACGTCAAATCTTTTTTTTGGAACTTGATTAGGGTTGAAGGAATTAAACATTTAACTCCCTTAATATTGAAAGGATACATCCACTCTGACTCAGTTTTGATTCAGGATTACATAAATCGAGTTTTTTAAAAAAAAACTTATTTATCTATTTAGACATAAAAATGCCAAATCTTTTTTTGAACTTGACTAGGGTTAAAGGAATTAAACATTTTACTCTCTTAATATTGAATGGTTACATCCACTGTGACTCAGTTTTTATTGAGGGTTACAAAAATTGAGCTTTTTTAAAAAAACTTTATAGATCTATTTGCAAATAAAATCGCCAAATCATTTTTTTGGAGCTAGATTAGCGTTAAAGAAGATAAACATTTAACTCTCTTAATATTGAATGGATACATCCACTGTTACTCAGTTTTTATTAAGGATTACATAAATTGAGTTTTTTAAAAAAACTTATTCATCTATTTGGATATAAAAACGCCAAATTTTTTTTGGAACTTGATTAGGGTTACCTGAATTAAATATTTAACTCTCTTAAAATTTAGTGGTACAACCACTGTGACTCAGTTTTTATTGAGGGTTACATAAATCGAGTTTTTTAAAAATCATTTTCATCTATTTGGACATAAATATGTCAAATCTCTTTTTGGAACTTGATTAGGTTTAAAGTAATTAAACATATAAGTCTCTTAAAATTGAATGGGTACATCCACTGTGACTCCGTTTTTATTGAGGGTTACATAAATCGTATTTTTTTTAAAAAAACTTTTTTATCTATTTGGACATAAAAATGACAAATCCTTTTTTGGAACTTCATTTGGGCTAAAGGAATTAAACATTTAACTCAATCAAAATTTAAGGGATACATCCACTGTGACTCAGTTTTTATTGAGGGTTACATAAAACGAGTGTTTTTAGAAAACGTATTCATCAATTTGGACGTAAAAATGCCAATTCTTTTTTTGGAACTAGATTAGCGTTAAAGGAGATAAACATTTAACTCTCTTAATATTGAATGGATACATCCACTGTTACTCAGTTTTTATTAAGGGTTACATAAATTGAGTTTTTTTTTTAAAAAAAACTTATTCATCTATTTGGACATAAGAACGCCAAATTTTTTTTTTGGAACTTGATTAGGGTTACCTCAATTAAACATTTAACTCTCAAAATTTAGTGGTACAATCACTGCGACTCAGTTTTTATTAAGGGTTACATAAATCGAGTTTTTTTAAAATCATTTTCATCTATTTGGACATAAATATGCCAAATCTCTTTTTGGAACTTGATTAGGTTTAATGTAATTAAACATATAACTCTCTTAAAATTGAATAGATACATCCACTGTGACTCAGTTTTTATGGAGGGTTACATAAATCGTGTTTTTTTAAAAAAAAACTTTTTTATCTATTTGGACATAAAAATGCCAAATCTTTTTTTGGAACTTCATTTGGGCTAAAGGAATTAAACATTTAACTTAATTTTAAATTGAATGGATACATCCACTGTGACTCAGTTTTTATTGAGGGTTACATAAAACGAGTGTTTTTAGAAAACCTATTCATCAATTTGGACCTAAAAAAGCCAATTCTTTTTTTGGAACTAGATTAGCGTTAAAGGAGATAAACATTTAACTCTCTTAATATTCAATGGATACATCCACTGTGACTCAGTTTTTATTGAGGGTTACATAAATCGAGTTTTTTTTATAAGCCTTATTCATCTATTTGGACATAAAAAACCAAATATTTTTTTAGAACTTGATTAGGGCTAAAGGACTTAAAAACTTAACTCTCTTAATATTGAATGGATAAATCCACTGTGACTCAGTTTTTATTGAGGACTACATAAATCGAGTTTTTTTAAAAATTTTTTTTTTATCTATTTGGACATAAAAATGTCGAATCTTTTTTTGGAACTTGATTAGGATTAGAGGAATTAAACATTTAACTCTCTTAATATTGAAAGGATACATCCACTGTTACTCAGTTTTCATTAAGGGTTACATAAATTAAGATTTTTTAAAAAAAACTTATTCATCTATTTGGACATAAAAACGCCAAATTTTTTTTAGAACTTGATTAGGGTTACTTGAATTAAACATTTAACTCTCTTTAAATTTAGTGGTATAACCACTGTGACTCAGTTTTTATTAAGGGTTACATAAATCGAGTTTTTTTAAAAATATTTTCATCTATTTTGACAAAAAAATTCCAAATCTTTTTTTGGAGCTTGATGAGGTTTAAAGTAATTAAACATTTAACAATCTTAAAGTTGAATGGATACATCCACTGTGACTCTGTTTTTATTTAGGGTTACATAAATTGAGTTTTTTTAAAAAAACTTATTTAGCTATTTGGATATAAAAACGCCAAATCTTTTTTTTTGGAACTTGATTAGGGTTGAAGGAATTAAACATTTAACCCTCTTAAAATTGAATGGATACATCCACTGTGACTCAATTTTTATCGAGGGTTACATAAATCGAGTTTTTTTAAAAAAACTTATTCATCTATTTGGACATAAAAATGCCAAATCTTTGTTTGGAATTTGATTAGGTTTAAAGGAATAAAACATTTAACTCCCTTAAAATTGAATGGATACAACCACAGTGACTCAGTTTTTATTGAGTGTTACATAAATCGAGTTTTTTTTAAAATTATTTTCATCTATTTTGACATAAAAATGCCAAATCTTTTTTTGGAACTTGATTAGGTTTAAAGTAATTAAACATTTAACAATCTTAAAGTTGAATGGATACATCCACTGTGACTCTGTTTTTATTTATCTATTAGGATATAAAAACACCAAATTTTTTTTTGGAACTTGATTAGGGTTGAAGGAATTAAACATTTAACTCTTTTAATATTGAATGGCTACATCGACTTTGACTCATTTTTTATTGAGGGTTACATAATTTTATTTTTTTTAAAAAAAACTTACTCATCTATTTGGACATAAAAAAGCTAATTCGAGTATTTAACTCTCTTAAAATTGAACGGATACAACCCCAGTGACTCAGTTTCTATTGCGGGTTACTTAAATCGAGTTTTTTTAAAAACCTTATTCATCTATTTGGATATAAAAATGCGAAATCTTTTTTTGGCACTTGATGAGGGTTAAAGAAATTAAACATTTAACTCTCTTAATATTGAATGGATACATCCACTCTGACTCAGTTTTTATTCAGGGTTACATAAATCGATTTTTTTTAAAAAAGCTTATCCATCTATTTGGACATAAAAATGCCAAATCTTTTTTTTTGGAACACTATTAGAGTTAAAGGAATTAAACATTTAACTCTCTTAAAGTTGAAGGGATACATCCACTCTGACTCAGTTTTTATTTAGGGTTACATAAATCGAGTTTTTTTAAAAACCTTATACATCAATTTGGACATAAAAATGCCAAATCATTTTTTTGGAAATTGACTAGGGTTAAAGGAATTAAACATTTAACTCTCTTAAAATTGAACGGATACATCCACAGTGACTCAGTTTTTATTAAGTGTTTCATAAATCGAGTTTTTTTTAAAAAACTTATTCATATATTTGGACATAAAAACGCGAAATCATTTTTTTGGAACTTGATTAGGGTTAAAGGAATTAAATATTTAACTCTCTTAACATTGAATGGATACATCCACTCTGACTCAGCTTTTATTCAGGGTTACATAAATCGAGTTCTTTTAAAAAAACATATACATCAATTTGGACATAAAAATGCCAAATCCTTTTTTGGAACTTGATTTGGGTTAAAGGAATTAAACATTTAACTCTCTTAATATTGAATGGATACATCCAATCTAAATCAGTTTTTATACAGGGTTACATAAATTGACTTTTTTTAAAAAAACTTGTACATCTATTTAGACATAAAAATGCCAAAACTTTTTCTTTTGGAACTTGATTAGGGTCAAAGGAATTAAACATTTAACTCTTTTAATATTGAATGGTTACATCGACTTTGACTCATTTTTTGTTAAGGGTTACATAATTTTATTTTTTTTAAAAAAAATTACTCATCTATTTGGACATAAAAAAGCCAAATCTGTTTTTGGAACTTGATTAGGGGTAAAGGAATTAAACATTTAACTCTCTTAAAATTGAATGGATACAACCACTGTGACTCAGTTTTTATTGAGGGTCACATATATCGAGTTTTTTAAAAAAACTTATTTATCTATTTGAACATAAATGTGCCAAATCTTTTTTTGGAACTTGATTAGAGTTAAAGGAATTAAACATTTAACTCCCTTAAAATTGAACTGATACATCCACTGTGACTCAGTTTTTAGTGAGGGTTACATAAATTGAGTTTTCTTAAAAACCTTATTGATCTATTTGGACATAAAAATGCCAAATCTTTTTTTTTTCGGAACAGGATTAGGGTTAAAGGAATTAAACATTTAACTCTCTTAAAATTGAAGGGATACATCCACTCTGACTTTGTTTTATTCAGGGTTACATAAATCGAGTATTTTTTAAAAACCTTATACATCTATTTGGACATAAATATGCCAAATCATTTTTTTGGAACTTGATTAGGGTTAAAGGAATTAAACATTTAACTCTCTTAAAATTCAACGGATACAACCACTGTGACTCAGTTTTTAATAAGGATTTCATAAATTGAGTTTTTTTTGAAAAACTTACTCATCTATTTGGACATAAAAATGCCAAATCTTTTTTTTGGAACTTGATTAGGGTTAAAGGAATTAAACATTTAACTCTCTTAAAATTGAACGGATACGATCCCAGTGACTTAGTTTTTATTGAGGGTCACATATATCGAGTTTTTTAAAAAAACTTATTTATCTATTTGAACATAAATGTGCCAAATCTTTTTTTGAAACTTGATTAGTGTTAAAGGAATTAAACATTTAACTCTCTTAAAATAGAATGGATACATCCACTCTGACTCAGTTTTCATTCAGGGTTACATAAATCGATTTTTTTAAAAAAAGCTTATGCATCTATTTGGACATAAAAATGTCAAATCTTTTTTTTTTTTTGGAACACGATTAGAGTTAAAGGAATTAAACACTTAACTCTCGTAAACTTGAAGGGATACATCCACTCTGACTCAGTTTTTATTTAGGGTTACATAAATCGAGTTTTTTTAAAAACCTTGTACATCAATTTGGACATAAAAATGCCAAATCATTTTTGTGGAACTTGACTAGGGTTAAAGGAATTAAACATTTAACTCTCTTAAAATTGAACGGATACATCCACTGTGACTCAGTTTTTATTAAGTGTTTCATAAATCGAGTTTTTTTTAAAAAACTTATTCATATATTTGGACATAAAAACGCCAAATCATTTTTTTGGAACTTGATTAGGGTTAAAGGAATTGAATATTTAACTCTCTTAACATTGAATGGATACATCCACTCTGACTCAGTTTTTATTCAGGATTACATAAATTGAGTTCTTTTAAAAAAACATATACATCTATTTGGACATAAAAATGCCAAATCCTTTTTTGGAACTTGATTTGGGTTAAAGGAATTAAACATTTAACTCTCTTAATATTGAATGGATACATCCAATCTAAATCAGTTTTTATTCAGGGTTACATAAATTGACTTTTTTAAAAAAAACTTGTACATCTATTTAGACATAAAAATGCCAAAACTTTTTCTTTTGGAACTTGATTAGGGTTAAAGGAATTAAACATTTAACTCTTTTAATATTGAATGGTTACATCTACTTTGACTCATTTTTTATTGAGGGTTGCAAAATTTTAATTTTTTTAAAAAAACTTACTCATCTATTTGGACATAAAAAAGCCAAATCTGTTTTTGGAACTTGATTAGGGGTAAAGGAATTAAACATTTAACTCTTAAAATTGAATGGATACAACCACTGTAACTCAGTTTTTATTGAGGGTCACATATATCGAGTTTTTTAAAAATACTTATTTATCTATTTGAACATAAATGTGCCAAATCTTTTTTTGGAACTTGATTAGAGTTAAAGGAATTAAACATTTAACTCCCTTAAAATTGAACAGATACATCCACTGTGACTCAGTTTTTATTGAGAGTTACATAAATTGAGTTTTCTTAAAAACCTTATTGATCTATTTAGACATAAAAATGCCAAATTTTTTTTTTGGAACAGGATTAGGATTAAAGGAATTAAACATTTAACTCTCTTAAAGTTGAAGGGATAAATCCACTCTGACTCAGTTTTATTCAGGGTTACATAAATCGAGTATTTTTTAAAAACCTGACACATCTATTTACTCATAAAAATGCCAAATCATTTTTTTAGAACTTGATTAGGGTTAAAGGAATTAAAAATTTAACTCTCTTCAAATTGAACGAATACAACCACTGTGACCAAGTTTTTATTAAGGGTTTCATAAATTGAGGTTTTTTTTAAAAAAACTTATTCATCTATTTGGATATAAAAACGCAAAATCTTTTTTTTGGAACTTGATTAGGGTTAAAGGAATTAAACATTTAACTCTCTTAAAATTGAACGAGTACAACCCTTGTGACTCAGTTTTTATTGAGGTTACTTAAATCGAGTTTTTTTAAAAACCTTAGTAATCTATTTGGACATAAAAAGGCCAAATATTTTTTTTGGCACTTGATTAGGTTTAAAGAAATTAAACATTTAACTCTCTTGATGTTGAATGGATACATCACTCTGACTCAGTTTTTATTCAGGGTTACATAAATCGATTTTTTAAAAAAAAGCTTATGCATCTATTTGGACATAAAAATGCCAAATCTTTTTTTTTGGAACACGATTAGGGTTAAAGGAATTAAACATTTAACTCTTTTAAAATTGAAGGGATACATCCACTCTGACTCAGTTTTTATTCAGGGTAGACATAAATCGAGTTTTTTTAAAAACCTTATACATCAATTTGGACATAAAAAAGCCAAATCTTTTTTTTGGAACTTGATTAGGGGTAAAGGAATTAAACATTTAACTCTCTTAAAATTGAATGGATACAACCACAGTGACTAAGTTTTTATTAAGGGTTTCCTAAATCGAATTTTTTTAAAAAACTTATTCATATATTTGGACATAAAAACGCTAAATCATTTTTTTGGAACTTGATTAGGGTTAAAGGAATTAAATATTTAACTCTCTTAATATTGAATGGATACATCCACTCTGACTCAGTTTTTATTCAGGGTTACATAAATCGATTTTTTTTAAAAAAAGCTTATGCATCTATTTGGACATAAAAATGCCAAATCTTTTTTTTTTGGAACAAGATTAGGGTTAAAGGAATTAAACATTTAACTCTCTTAAAATTGAAGGGATATATCCACTCTGACTCCGTTTTTGTTCAGGGTTACATAAATCGAGTTTTTTTTAAAACCTTATACATCAATTTGGACATGAAAATGCCAAATCATTTTTTTGGAACTTGATTATGGGTAAAGGAATTAAACATTGAACTCTCTTAAAATTGAATGGATACAACCATTGTGACTCGGTTTTATCTGAGGGTTACAAAAATCGAGTTTTTTAAAAAAACTTATTTATCTATTTGGACATAAATGTGCCAAATCTTTTTTTGGAACTTGATTAGAGTTAACGGAATTAAACATTTAACTCTCTTAAAATTGAACGGATACATCCACTGTGACTCAGTTTTTATTAAGTGTTTCATAAATCGAGTTTTTTTTAAAAAACTTATTCATATATTTGGACATAAAAACGCCAAATCATTTTTTTGGAACTTGATTAGGGTTAAAGGAATTAAATATTTAACTCTCATAACATTTAATGGATACATCCACTCTGACTCAGTTTTTATTCAGGGTTACATAAATAGAGTTCTTTTAAAAAAACATATACATCTATTTGGACATAAAAATGCCAAATCTTTTTTTGGAACTTGATTAGGGTTAAAGGAATTAAACATTTAACTCTCTTAATATTGAATGGATACATCCAATCTAAATCAGTTTTTATTCAGGGTTACGTAAATCGACTTTTTTAAAAAAAACTTATACATCTATTTAGACAGAAAAATGCCAAATCTTTTTCTTTTGGAACTTGATTAGGGTTAAAGGCATTAAACATTTAACTCTTTTAATATTGAATGGTTACATCGACTTTGACTCATTTTTTATTGAGGGTTACATAATTTTATTTTTTTAAAAAAACTTACTCATCTATTTGGACTTAAAAAAGCCAAATCTGTTTTTGGAACTTGATTAGGGGTAATGGAATTAAACATTTAACTCTCTTAAAATTGAATGGATACAACCACTGTGACTCAGTTTTTATTGAGGGTCACATATACTGAGTTTTTTAAAAAAACTTATTTATCTATTTGAACATAAATGTGCCAAATCTTTTTTTGGAACTTGATTAGAGTTAAAGAAATTAAACATTTAACTCCCTTAAAATTGAAGGGATACATCCACTCTGACTCAGTTTTATTCAGGGTTACATAAATCGAGTATTTTTTAAAAACCTTACACATCTATTTGGTCATAAAAATGCCAAATCATTTTTTTGGAACTTGATTAGGGTTAAAGGAATTAAACATTTAACTCTCTTAAAATTGAACGGGTACAACCCATGTGACTCAGTTTTTATTGAGGGTTTCTTAAATCGAGTTTTTTTAAAAACCTTATTCATCTATTTGGACAAAAAAATGCCAAATATTTTTTTGGCACTTGATTAGGGTTAAAGAAATTAAACATTTAACGCTCTTAATATTGAATGGATACATCCACTCTGACCCAGTTTTTATTCAGGGTTACATAAATCAATTTTTTTAAAAAAAGCTTAGGCATATATTTGGACCTTAAAATGCCAAATCTTTTTTTTTGGAACACGATTAGGGTTAAAGGAATTAAACATTTAACTCTCTTAAAATTGAAGGGATACATCCACTCTGACTCATTTTTTATTCAGGGTGACATAAATCGAGTTTTTTTAAAAACCTTATACATCAATTTGGACATAAAAAAGCCAAATCATTTTTTTGGAACTTGATTAGGGGTAAAGGAATTAAACATTTAACTCTCTTAAAATTGAATGGATACAACCACTGTGACTCAGTTTTTATTGAGGGTCACATAAATCGAGTTTTTTAAAAAAACTGATTTATCTATTTGAACATAAATATGCCAAATCTTTTTTTTTTGAACTTGATTAGAGTTAAAGGAATTAAACATTTAACTCTCTTAAAATTGAACGGATACATCCACTGTGACTCAGTTTTTATTGAGGGTTACATAAATTGAGTTTTCTTAAAAACCTTATTGATCTATTTGGATATAAAAACGCCAAATCTTTTTTTTGGAACTTGATTAGGGTTTAAGGAATTAAACATTTAACTCTCTTAAAATTGAACGGGCACAACCCATGTGACTCAGTTTTTATTCAGGGTTACTTAAATCGAGTTTTTTTAAAATCCTTATTCATCTATTTGGACAAAAAAATGCCAAATATTTTTTTGGCACTTGATTAGGGTTAAAGAAATTAAACATTTGACGCTCTTAATATTGAATGGATACATCCACTCTGACCCAGTTTTTATTCAGGGTTACATAAATCGATTTTTTTAAACAATGCTTATGCATATATTTGGACCTTAAAATGCCAAATCTTTTTTTTGGAACACGATTAGGGTTAAAGGAATTAAACATTTAACTCTCTTAAAATTGAAGGGATACATCCACTCTGACTCAGTTTTTATTCAGGGTGACATAAATCGAGTTTTCTTAAAAACCTTATACATCAATTTGGACATAAAAAAGCCAAATCATTTTTTTGGAACTTGATTAGGGGTAAAGGAATTAAACATTTAACTCTCTTAAAATTGAATGGATACAACCACTGTGACTCAGTTTTTATTGAGGGTTACATAAATCGAGTTTTTAAAAAAAACTGATTTATCTATTTGAACATAAATATGCCAAATCTTTTTTTTTTTTGACCTTGATTAGAGTTAAAGGAATTTTACATTTAACTCTCTTAAAATTGAACGGATACATCCACTGTGACTCAGTTTTTATTGAGGGTTACATAAATTGAGTTTTCTTAAAAACCTTATTGATCTATTTCGACATAAAAATGCCAAATCTTATTTTTTTTTGGAACAGGATTATTGTTAAAGGTATTAACCGTTTAACTCGCTTAAAATTGAAGGGATATATCCTCTCTGACTCAGTTTTTATTCAGGGATACATAAATTGAGGTTTTTTTAATAAACTTATTCATCTATTTGGATATAAAAACGCAAAATCTTTTTTTTGGAACTTGATTAGGGTTAAAGGAATTAAACAATTAACTCTCTTAAAATTGAACGGGTACAACCCTTGTGACTCAGTTTTTATTGAGGGTTACTTAAATCGAGTTTTTTTAAAAATCTTAGTCATCTATTTGGATATAAAAAGGCCAAATCTTTTTTTTTTGGAACTTGATTAGGGTTAAAGGAATTAAACATTTAACTCTCCTAATATTGAATGGTTACAACCACTGTGACTCAGTTTTTATTGTGGGTTACATAAATCGAGTTTTTTTAAAAAAAAACTTATTTATCTATTTGGACATAAAAATGCCAAATCATTTTTTTTGGAACTTGATTAGGGTTAAAGGAATTAAACATTTAACTCTCTTAAAATTGAACGGGTACAACCCATGTGTCTCAGTTTTTATTGAGTGTTTCTTAAATCGAGTTTTTTTAAAAACCTTATTCATCTATTTGGACAAAAAAATGCCAAATATTTTTTTGGCACTTGATTAGGGTTAAAGAAATTAA
>JANTPZ010122997.1:0-14322 GCA_025593235.1 Vachellia pachyceras | reverse complement strand
ATTGCATGCTTAAATGTGGTTAAGAAAGAAGTAGAAGTGAGGGCTTTAACTAGAGAAGTTTTGAAGTGGAAAAAGTTGCTGAAATGTTAAGTTTAAGTTAAGTAAACCCCTAACTTTGGGCTGATGAGAAACAGAGTAAATAAAATCCAAATAGAATGAAATTTTACAGAAAAATAGTTCATATTGCGAGCTTTTTATCAAGCCAAAGAACACTAAATTTGGAGTTTTGTACAGAAAGTTATTAAGTTCCAAAGTTTGAAGAAAATCACTGGAAAACCTGGGAAAAATAGAAAAATGACCAATTGTACAGTACATTTTTATGAATTAAACTGTATCATTTGGGCAAGTAAATAACTCAAGGAGTATTTTTCCCTTGTAAATTAACTTACAAGCTTCAAATAGAAATTTGAAGCACTCAATTTCAATTTTTCTACAATTAGTTATGAATTTTCAAAGTTGGTCCTAAAACCAGTGAATAGTAACTTTCATAAACTTGAAAGTTTTCAAATTGAAACTTTTGGACCCTTTGATCATAATGAGGCTTCCTTTTGATTCTAATTCACTTTGTAATGAAGCTAAGGGGTAAGTTAAGGAGTGTCACACTTCGGCCAACAAGCATCTTGGCTGAAGCCAGTGAAGGCTTGACATTCTCTATGTCACATGCTGCAACAAACCAGTATGTTGGCTGAAGCCAACGAAAACTACTATGGGCTCACTTTGGCTTATAGAAAGTTCATCCGGAAGAGATATTTTATGAAAAACTAAACAATTTTTATTTTTATTATTTAGTGGAATTCTCTTCTCTTGTGCTTCCTATCATGAGCCTAAAATCACCTCATAATTACTGGTCTGACCTTTATTTCAATTAATAGCAAATACAAGAATATCACAACAACACTTGCCAATAAACTTCATCGTTTCACAAAAATTTACACAAACAAGGACATCATCTTCATTCATCAATAACTTTTTCCTTGCCCTTGCTTGAGCTTGCACCTACATGGTTAGTTGGGGAATAATGGGATTTATGGAAATCCCAATAGCAAAACTTTCTAACATATTTCATAAAATTGCATGACAACTTTCAATGTAAGTGTGAATTCATAAAAGTGTAATATGTGTTAAAGTAGGATTTGACCAAGAGGGGGTGAATTGGTAACTTTCTAAAATTAAAAACATAGAGTGCAGAATTAAAACAATGTCACCAAGTAAACAGAGAGAGAGAAGATGACACAGAAGATTTATCCTAGTTTGGTCCTCTTTGGCCTACGTCCAATCCTCAGAGCACCTATGAGATTTCCCAATTCACTATCTGCACTGAATAAAGGCTCCACGAGCCTTGACAATGGAGTATCACTCCCCCTTACACTTTTCACTAAAACATAGTCACGCACACTCTGTTTTTCAACTTAAATTTAGCCCAACAAGCTCAAGGTTCCAACCTTGAATCACTCACAATTTTACAACAAATGTTGGTTGGTAAAACTCTCTTAAAAGAGTGGATAGCAAATACTGAAGCTCAAAAAGCAAATATGAACAATTTACAGTAAACGTAATAAATGTCGTAGGTTTATCATAATGTTCGTCTCTCATTGTTGCTCAACATTGAATGCTTTAAGCTTTTATAGGTGAAGAGTAATGAAGTAGCCGCTAGACTCCATTAATAGCCTTTACTCACTTAATCAACCAGTCTACTTCGCCATTAATGGTTCAATAAATGAAGCTTGGATAATTAACGATGAAGATGACAAATGATTGTTAAAAGCTTTACGTTTGAGGTTTTATGCACTCTTTATTCCATATTTCACAAGTCAGATTTCCGGCATTTATGAGAGCAGTTAACATTGAAAATGTTGTTAAACAGATAAGGAAATTTTTTTGCTAAGCGTAGGTAAATGTGTTAGAAGAAAAGTTGTTAGAAGAAGCGGTGCTCAAGCATGACACTTCAATGCTCAAGTATTGCAATGTATATTTCAAAGAAAATTTCAATGCTATGACTAAATGCTGAAGCATAAGATGGAAGTATTTAAGAATCTTTGAATACTCGAGTGATAAAAATACAGTGCTTAAGCATTTACAATGCTTCTAAGATTGCTTGAGCATTCTGTACAAGTATTGAAAATAGTGTGTTTTGAAATCCTCAATGCTCAAATGTTTAAGTCATGATGCTAAAGCATTATGAGTGCTGGCATAGCGTGCTGAAGCATTTACAAAAAGCATAAGTGAATAGAGAATGAATAGAGAAATTTTGAACTCAATGCTCAAGCATTGGATGCTAGTGCTTGAGCATTGCTAATACTTTCAGTTGATGCTTGTAGCATTTACTCCTAGCATTGTGTGAGAAACCTCAATACTCGAGCACTGTGAATTAGTGCTCAAGCATTGGCTCTGCTAGAGTATTGCTTGGCAGCACGAAATAAAAGACCTCAATACCCGAGCACTATGTTTCTAGTGCTCGAGCATTAGCCATGCTTTCAGCCAATGGTTGAAGTATTGACTAACAGCATTGGTAAAACTCTCAATACTCGAGCACTGTGTTCTAGTGCTCGAGCATTAGCTATGCTTCCAGCCACTTATATGTATCTAAAACTTTATTTCTTTTAAAATAACATGAAGTTTTATGTCCTTTCCATTATAGTAATTACAGAAGGTAAAAGGTTCGGAAGCATGTACTGATCTTTGAAAATATTTCAAATACCTTTTGTTTCCATTCTTTTTCTTTCCCTTTTTTAAATCATTTTGAACATTATATCCTATACTGCTTCTATCATTTATAACCCTTTGACTTTTCAAAATAACTTGCAGCATTTCACTGCCTTGAGTAAATTTTTCAAGAGTTTTATATAAAAGCTCATTTTCAATTTTTAAAACATCACAGTTTGAACAAGCTTTGGCATTAGTTGATTTTTCATTTGGTTTCTCAAGTTCTTTAATTCTTTTTCTCAAAAAAAATAATTCTTTTGCAAACTTAAGCAGTTCAATATGCATTTCATCATATTTAGTATGTAATTCATCATAGCTAGGTTCAGAACTTACTCCTTTATTTCTGAGTCTTCTTCCTAGGCCACAAGATAGAGATTAGCTTCCTCCTTAGCTTCACTTTCTACTTCATCTGAGCTGTCACCACAGATGCCAGAGACATATGCCTTTTTCTTCTTGAAGAACTTTGGTCTCTTCTTCTTTTTATCTTTGTTTTGAGCTGCAAGCTATGGACAATCAGCTCTAACGTGTTCAGGCTTGTTGCATTCATAACACATGATCTTGC
This sequence comes from Vachellia pachyceras, assembly GCA_025593235.1. NCBI lineage: Eukaryota > Viridiplantae > Streptophyta > Magnoliopsida > Fabales > Fabaceae > Vachellia > Vachellia pachyceras. The sequence goes on along the minus strand of JANTPZ010122997.1, from coordinate 11,057 downwards.
TTAATCCTCCTTTTTGTGGTAGCTGAGTATTTTGATATTTTCTATACTTATGTCTGAATATTCTGACGACCATTCCTAGTTTTTCATCTTCCTCATCCTCTATTTCTAACTCTTTTTCTTTGATGGCTTTAAGAGCCAGTCCCTTCTTTTTGCTGACTCTTGTACTCAGCAAGACTTCCAAAAGGAGCTGCTACTGAAGTCATTGATTCACCTCGGTATTCTTCAATGGATGTGATCTTAGCTTCCCATTTACTGGATATAACATTTAGTATTTTTCTTACTGGGGAGAATTGATCATATGTTTTGCCAAGGGCTGCCAATTTGTTGATGAGATGAGTGTGCGCATTTGAAACTCATCAATGGTTTCTTCATCTTTAATTCTAAGTAAGTCATACTCAGTGGTCAGCATGTTGACTCTGCTCGAGCATTGGATGCTAGTGCTCGAGCATTGCTAATGGTTTCAGTCGATACTTGCAGCATTTACTCCTAGCATTGTGTGAGAAACCTCAATACTTGAGCATTGTGAATTAGTGCTCGAGCATTGGCTCTGCTAGAAGCCATTGCTGGAGTATTACTTGGCATCACGAAATAAAAGACCTCAATACTTGAGCACTGTGTTTCTAGTGCTCGAGCATTAGCCATGCTTTCAGCCAATGCTTGAAGTATTGACTGACAGCATTGGTAAAACTCTCAATACTCGAGCACTGTGTTCTAGTGCTCGAGCATTGGTAATGCTTAAATTTTTACTTGAAGCACTGAGCAAAAGTGTTGATAAAACTTAAGTTCAAAAACACAGTGCTTGAGGATTGAGTTCTGATGCTCGAGTACTATCAATACTTTTACTAATTTGCTCGAGCACAGTCTTAAAGCATTGATGTATAACTTTGAAAAATTATATCAAGCTTAGGAATTCAAGTTTCAAAAATTTTTTCCAATTGCATAATTTCTTCTTAACACATGAAACATTTATTTTTGTTATCATCAAAACAAAGTACCAACAATATGTAACAATCAAATACATATGACCATAGCATATTAAAGCACATCTTCACACTTTCAATCATCATAAATTTTCAATACAAGTCATGCATAGTTCACAACACATTTTCAGTCATTTAGCTTAAGGTTAGAGGGTTTTGCTACCTTGTCTCTTTAATTCCCTTGAACTTGGATCCTTGTTTACTTACTTTCCCATAAGTTCTTTGGACTCTTAACTTCCTAAACAGTATACAATATGTATACTCATGAATTTCCAAACATCACAAAGCAAGGAAACTCGCAAAAACGTAATAGAACTCTTATTGCCTTTTAAAGACCCTTAAAACTTTGAGATTTGTTCTTTTGACTTCCAATGCTTCCAAAATCCTTTTCTTATTTTTACCCTACACAAATTTTAACATGTATACTTGTATATTCATGCTTCCAAACCACTTCCCATACATCGTATAACTCAAACACAACTTCCCCCTCAAGATTCTACTTGGACGACACCTCCCATACACTTGGGGTTTCCAAAATTTCACACACAACCAAATCAACAATTAACTTTCATTAAATTACTCCTTACTATTTAAAGAAGAGCTTGCAACCTTTTGTTACCTCTAAAATCTTTCATTTCCATTTTCATCTATTGAAACCCTAGCCTTTCATCTTCAAAAAAAAGAGGCTTAATCAAGAAAACAAACCAATAGAAAGGTAGAAGAGGTTGCAAGACTTAAGAAAAGATGTTGATTTGAGTACTTAAGCTTATTACCTTGTGTATGCCAAGCCCTCTTCTGCCTCTTGGGAGCAAAAATGGAGTGAACTTTCATCTTGGAGGAGAGGAGAAAGTGACGGCAAGAATGGGAAGAAAGAGAAGGAAATGGCTTATTAAAATCCTCTCTTAAAAATTGGATGGTTAGGATTAAAACTTGGTGACTAAGTTTTGAAATCAAGAGAGAGGATTTTGCCAAGTGTCAAGCTCTTGTTGCTTGCTCAAAGTTGGCATTTAATGCTCTCAACCATCTCTTTATGACTTATTTAGGCTAACTGGTCCAATTACTATCCAGTTACTTGATCTAGTTACCCGTTACCAAGTTAAAGTAACTTTTCTCCGGTAACTTCCTCTTTACTTTTCTGGAAATATTTCTTGCTCTTTTCATCTCCACATATCTCTTACTCATATAATAAATCATTATTCCCAAAATACCCCTAGGTTTCCTCGTAATACATCAGGGTTTCCTGTCCCGGCAAAACACCGTAAAACGTGCCACATTACGCAATTTGACTTTTGGGCACTAAAAATTCCTAGAATTTTCTCTGATACTCAAGCCCTTTTCCATTCCTCAAATTGCTTCCCGGATTTTCAATAATTTATTTATTAAAAATATACTTTTCTAGGGTTTTTGGGTCTTTTTCCTCTCTGATTTAAGAAATCGCATTAATCAGATACTCGATAGCAATTTTATTAATTACTATAAAATCCACTTTACATTTTCTATGTTCGAGTCTCGGATGTTTGAGGATTTCTACTACCCCAATAATTATTTGTCAACAGATTAAACCTTTAAAATTCCATAACTAAAAATCAAAGCCGAATCTCAACAATCTGGGAGACACTATCTAATTCATGGGTCCCTCTCTATCTTTTAGGCATCTGTATATTTTTCCGATATTTTGGTCAACTTTGACTTATGTCTTTGACTTTTTGGTCAACTTTGACTTTCTTGGTTGACTTTTTGGTCAAATTACCAAAATGACCCTATTCTTACTACTCTTTTCTAAATTCCATAATTGCCCTTAATCTTTACATCTAAAGATATTATACCTTTAACCTTTCATACATAATGACCATAGTATCCTTGGTCTTTAGGTTTAAATGACATTTACACCCTTAGGCTTTCGTACATAATGACCATTTTGCCCTTGGTCATTATGCTTTGAAATTCTAAGCCCTTAGGACTAAATCATATTCCTTCTGATCCTTTATCATCTTCTCTTTCTGCACTTGTATTTTCAGGCCTTATCTCATCTCATAACTTATTGGTTGGCCTTTATTTCAGTTACAGAAATTCGGGATATTACAAAACCTATCACTGGGAGGAGTTATAACCAAGTCATTTATAGATAAGGAGGCTAAAGGAATCTGTAATTTAAGCCCTATAGTCTACGCAGTAGAAATGGTGGTGGCAGACTATGCCTAATAGGGCAGATCATATGCCATTTGTAATATCCATAATTTTTCCTACTAGATGAATTAAATACTAATCTGATAATTATAAAATGAATTAGAACTCAGAGATAGATAGTACTTAAAGAAAGAAAGGTTATGGGCCGGAAGTCGCAAAGCTAGATATGGCCTAGTGGATGGAATTCCGTAGGAACTCCAAATTTAAGCGGGCCAGGGGTAAGAGCAATTTCAGGATGGGTGACCCCCTGGGACGGGACCTATTTGTCATTAGATAAAAAGACCAAGGGCATCCAGGTCTTCTAGTTTTAAAAGTAAGGGTAAAATGGTAATTTTGAAAAATAGAGAAAGTAAGGGAAAAATGGTAAATATGAGAAAATGAAAGGGCATTTTGGTCATTTGACAAAGTCAAAGTCAAAGTTAAAAAGTCAATCATTGACAAAAAATTTACAGATGCCCAATAGACAGAGCTCGACTAGAGGAGCACAACCATGAATTACGGATTTTCCAGATTCGGACTGGATTTCTGTCTATATAATTTTGAAGGGAAAAAGGGGGAAAATAATTATTTAAGGTATCAGGAGCCCTCAGAAAATTGAGACAAAAATATGGAAAAATTCATTGACTTTTATAGTATTCAATAAAATTATTATCCAGTGTACGATTAAGGCGATTTCCCTGAAAATCGGGAAAATACCCGAAAATCCCAGAAATATAATTTATTTCAAAAATTAATTTTGGACAATCTAGAAGGCATTTTGGAAAAAGGAAAAGGGCTAGAGACTCAGTGAAAATGTAGTATTTTTTAAGGCTCTAAAAGAATTTTGCTCTCCGATTGTACGTTTTCAGGGATTTTGGACAGGATAAATTAATCCTGTAAAATTTGAGGAAGTTAAGGGGTATTTTGGGGATAGTAACTTTTTTTTATTCATGATGAAAATATGGAGAATAAATGAGGAAGAAAATATCTCCAGAAAAGTAGAAAAAGATTTATCGGAATAAAGTTAAGTTTACCGGTAAAAGTGCACTCGGTAAAAGTAACCAAATAGGATCCAGTTTGGTTAAGGTAACCAGATTTTTAACCAGAAATTACAGCCATCATTACACCTTTTAACTACAAATAATAAGCAAGCAATTTTCCCTAAGGTGGCTTCATCTCAACCATTAGATCACGCTTAAATGATAAGATAAGATCTTGGCCATTAATTCCATTTATGCATGAATTATTAAACATAAAAACTCCCTCCACTTTCAGCCATTTAGGCCGACATGTTCCAGCAGAAAAAGAAGAAGAAGAAGACGCCATTTTCCTACGCCATTTTCCTTGGAGAAAGAAGAGAAAAAGCTAGGTGAAATCCAAGGTAAGAGATGGAAGGTTCTCAAGTTACATATGATTCTCTTCCTTGTGATCTTCTCTTCACTTTCCATGGTTTCAAATTTTGATTTGGTATCTCTTTCTCAAGTTCCATAGCTAGGGTTCTTGAGAGCTAAAGTGAGAAAGAGAGGGATTTAGAACCATTAAGTTGTTGCAAGAGTTTCCTTGAGTTGTAAGGAGCATATTGATATATATATATATATATATATATGTTGTTGTTGATTGAGTTTTTTTTTGGTGATTTTGTAAATTTGGGAAATCATGAATATATAGGGGAGGTGCTGCCTAATTTTCCTATTGATATAGGAGAGCTAGAATCAAGCTTTACCATACATGAATGTGAGCTTGAAAGCAAGAAAATGATGATAGAAGTTGAAAAATGTGTGTGAAGTGTCTCGGCCTAACTGGAAAAATGGGGAAGATGAATTATTTTGATGATTTTGATGCTTCCAATGGATCCAAAAAGAGTTTTTGTGTAGGGTATAAGTGGCCCCAAGTTTGTGGAAGCATTAGAAAATCATAGAGACAAGTTTGATGTTCTAGGGCTTATGAAATTCAAGGAAATGGTTAAAGGGATTTTGCATTATTTCTTGTATTGGAAATGGCTCATGTTTGATGGCCATTATATTGTTCATTGTGTAGGCAAAGAATTGGTATAGGAGGGTGATTTTCCAAGTGATCAAGAAAGTTGCAAAGTAAAGAGCAAAGTTAAGAAACAAAGGTAGCAAAGTTTTCTAACTCTATCTAACATTATTGTGAAATTATCTTAATGATGTGCATGCCTTTATTATACTTGTGACATTGTTGAAATATGTTTATGAGTGACATGATGCTATGGCCATATGCATTGACATGTGCTTGGTACAATTTTACATTGTTATAAATTTCTTTATCAACTTAAAGCATGTCATGCAATTTTCTATGTATGTTAGTAAGTTTTGCTATTGGGATTTCCAAAAATCTCACCCTCCCCCACTAACCAATTTTTAGGTACAAGTTCTTCAAAGGGTAAAGAGAAAATTCATGATGCATGAAGAAAGGAATTTGTCATGATTATGTATATGGAATTATGTTGTAAATGTTATGACATTTTGGGACTTTCATATGTTATGTAAAATGTATTATGAACCTATGTATGTTTGGTTGATATGTGATGGTTAAGGACTCCTAATTTCATGATCAAACATAATTAAAAGAGGTTTAAGAGTTAGGGTTTTAAATGGAGAAGTTTGAAAATGAAAAGTTCGGCTAAATGTAAAAATGAAGTTGGTCAAATCACTAACTATGACCTATCGGGGAACAGAGCAAATGGACTCTAAATGAGTTGAAATTTTACAAAACAACATTTCACATTTCAAAATTTAAAACAAGCTAAAGAAAACTGAATTTGGAGGTTTGTACAGAAAGTTATAACGTTCCAAATTTTGAAGAAAATCACTGAAAAAACTGAGAAAATAGAAAAATGACCAAATGAACAGTGCCTTTTCCCGAATTAAACTATATCAATTAGGAAAGTTAATGACTCAATGAGTATTTGTTCCTTATAGAGGAACTTATAAGATTCAAAAAGAAATTGGAAGCACTCAATTTTGATTTTTCTAGAATTAGTTATGAATTTTCAAAGTTGGTCCAAAAAGCGGTGAATAGTAACAGTCAAAACTTGAAAGTTTTGATTTTGATTCTTTTGGACTTTTTGATCAAATTGAGGCTTCCCTTTGGTTCCAAAACAATATAAAGTGAAGCTAAAAGTAAGATTAAGGTGTGTCACACCATTAATACGAAAAGCCTAAACATTATGCAAAGCGATGCAACCAGGTGACAAAGGGACGAGATCCCTGAATTCATGAAGAGGAATTGATGACAAGAATGGACTGTAAGTCGCCTGAGATAGTATGAGGTGTCATTAAAGTTAAAGATTATCTTGCACCCGCAATGTTCAATTCAGGCATTGGCCATCTATTTATAGCTCATAATCATGTCGGCAAGTGGATTTGGCCATAGACATGATGCTATGTGATATGTCAGTGTTTATTCTTATGGGCATCTGTGTAGTCATCTTTTGTGCACATTTGAATTGGATAGTCCAGTATGAGCATCATAGCACTGTTATTAAATTGAGTATAGTCATTCCTTGATATAGATGTAATTATTGGCCTAAATTGATAATCCTACAACAGAGTCTTTGTTGATTATAAGAGTCATGCTCTAGTTTTACCTCCCAAAGAAATAGTCCCTTATGCTGAGATGAAGTTGAGAATACTTGATAGTAAAAGAGTATTTGAAAGTATTTCCTTAAGAAGAGTAGTAGACTGCCTGTAAAAAAAAGTTAATGATCAGAGTTATGCCAGAAGTAAGTCCAAATTCTAAAACTCCTTATAGAATGACTTCGAAGGAAATGAGCAGAGAAACGGAGCTGTTAGTGAAGAATTTTATTAGACCAGTTTATCAACCTAGAGAGCTCCAGTAATAGTTGAGAAAGAAAAGTTGGCAACTTGAAAATTTTGCATTGATAGTCAGGGAATTAAACAAAGTGATAGTGGAGAGTAAATTCTCACTAACCTAAACCAATGCTCTGCCTGATAATGATAGGGAGGGGGCATGTTCTCCAAGAGTGATTAAGGTCAGGTTATTATCAACTCAGAGTAAAACGGAAGAGGTAGTGAAGATGGCTTTTTAGGATTAGAAATAGCCAGTATAAGTTCTGGTGATGCCGTTTTATCTAGCAAGTACCCTGAGGTTTTATGGATTATGTGAATTGTATCTGTAACACCTCCTATTTTCCCCCCTATTTGCTTATATTAGATAACTTATGAACCACTCTTTGGCCTTAAATATAAAAAATTGACCCAAAATTGTGAACTTGAATTTAAATAAATGGAAAATAAAACGTTAGTCTGTTCACAGGTTACTTTTCCATATTTCTGGTCCAATTTTGAAAAATCATAATTAATTCTAGAAAAATAGAAATTGAGTGGTTCCAATTTCTAAATTTTTCTTAATAAGTGATCCATAGCAGGAAAATATGATTGGCCCAAAAACTTCCCCATTTGAATCATTTTATTCCAAAATCACGCGCTGCTCAAATGGTCAATTCCAGTTTTTCCATTTTTCCTTTAAAATTTGGAAAATCATATCTCTTAATATACACATCCAAATTTTGCAAACTTTGTATCATTTTAATAGGATGTGTAGTATTTAACTGGAAAGTTTCAGCCCAATCGGAGCTTATTTTCTATTTTTTATTGCCACGTGAAACATGTCAGTTTCCAAAGCCTTTGGAACTCTCTTGTCTTGAAAACTTGATTTTTCTTGTAAAATTCTATGAAACCTCTTTTGACTTGTGAGTTCCTTTTATTGCATGCCTATCTTGTTAAGCTTCTTTAAATTGTATTATGCATGCATCCACATACTTTCACTATCTTCCATGTAAAAGTTTGTATTTACATACCAACAAGTGCTTAGCTTAAACTTTCAAGCATATATACATCTTCCATCATTTCACAAAAATTTACACAAGCACGGACATCATCTTTATTCACCAATAACTTTTTCCTTACCCTTACTTGAGCTTGCACCTACATTGGTTAGTGGGTAATAATGAGATTTTGGAAAATCCCAATAGCAAAACTTTCTAACACAAGTTATAAAATAGCATGACAACCTTTCATAAAAATGTGAATTCATAAAAGTGCAACATGTAACAATCAAATGCATATGGCCATAGCAAACAAAATCACATATTCACATTTCCATCATCATAAATTTCTAAATAAGTCATGCATCATCCAACATATTTCCAAAGCAATGAAGCTTAAGGTTAGAGGGTTTTGCTACCTTGCTCTCTTAATTCCCATGAACTTAAATCCTTTCTTGATGAATTTTCACAATGAGTTACTTGGGCTCTTGACTTCCTAAACATCATATAATGATATGTTCATAAATTTCTAGCCACCAATCAAGGCCAAGAAAAATAAAATAAAAACGCAAGATACACATATTGCCCTTTCAAGCACCTTGACACTTTCTAACTAATCCCTTTTGATTTCCAATGCTTTCAAAATCATTTCCTTACTTTTACCCTACACAAATTTGCCTTCTAAAGTCATTGGAAGCATTAGAATCATCAAAATCCCACTCCCTCTATTTATTTTGATTTTTCAGAAAAAAATAGAACAAAGAGGGAGGGTTTAGATTTTTCAACTCTTCTCATGTATTCTTGCCTTTTCCTTCTTCCACATCATGATTCAAGCTTCATAAAAATCAAACACACATTTCACCCTCAAGACCTCAAATAGACAGCACCTCCCCATATACTTAGGGTTTCCAAAAATCCCAACAACAAGACCCAATAACAACCCAAACAAAAACAACTTTCATTAAACTACTCTTGACAACTTAAAGAGAAGCTTACAATCATTAATACCTCTTAAAGCCTTTCATTTTCCATTTTCACCTTTTGAAACCCTAGCCTCTCACCTTCAAAAAGAGAGACTCATTCAAAGAATCAAACCATTAGAAAGATAAAAGAGGTTGCAAGACACAAGAAAGATTTGATTTGGGTGGTTGTAAGCTTTACCTTGAGTGTGAGCTCTTCTTCCTTCTATTCTTGTTGAAGATAGCATCTTTTGGGAGCTTGGGAGGGAGATAAATTTCATACCAAAAGAGAGAGAAAAGGGGACGGTTTTTGGGGAGCAAATGGAGTCGATTAACTACTTGAAATGTCTCTTGAAACAATGAAGGGATGAGATTAAGACTTGGTCCCCAAGTTTGATCCTTTCATGGCAAGATTGTGCCACTTGTCAAGTTCATGTGGTGAGTGAAAATGTTGTCATCATTACTCTCTAGCTTGGCCTCCAAGACTTGGTTAGGCTAAATAATCCCAAGTTACTTGATCCGGTTACATGTATTTCTGTAAAGTAACCTTTATACGGGTAACTTTTTTTTACTTTTTCAGAGATTTTCTCTCTCATGTGGTGTCATTCCCTAGGCTTCCTTGCTTAGGTGGAATCATGTCCTAGTCCAAAATATCCCCGAGTTTTCCTCATAACTTGTCAGGATCCTCGATTTGCATGAAACACCGTAAAATGTGCCTCCGGCGGCAAATTTGACTTAAGGGTATGGAAAATTTCTATATTTTTCCCTGATACTCTACCCTTTTCCGTTCCTCAAAATTCTTCCCGGATTTCCGCAATTAATTTTCTAAGAAAATCCTATTTTCTGGGCTTTCGGGCACTCATGTTCTCCGTATTACGAAACTGCACGTACTGAATACCGGGTAATAATTTTATTAAATACTTTAGGACCCAACTTAACTTTTCTCAGTTTAGATCTTTGGCATTTGAGGACTCCTACTACCTCGAATAATTACTTCTCGGTTTTCTAAACCTCCAAAAATCCTTAATTACAGAAATGCCACTGCATTTCTTTCTCTTTCTTACTTTCTCTTTAATTACAAAAATGCTATCATTTTTTCTACTCTTTCTTAATTCCAACCTTACCCTTGTTAACTTTGACTTTTTGTTGACTTTTGACCAAATTACCAAAATGTCCTTATTATTTGATGACATTTTATGCCCTAGGCCTTTTTAATCAAAATGACCATTTTACCGTTGTCATTTATGCCAAATGACCCTTTTCCCTTTGGGTTATTCTTACTTAAAATCCTTAAGATTAGAGACTTAGTCAATCATGATCTTTCTTGTCTAGAGGCATTTTCCTTTCTATATTCCCATATCCATGGGCAATAAAATCATCATATAATTAACTAACTTATCCTTTATTTCCACTCGCAGGAATATACGGATATTACAGTATCTTTTGGCAGTAGCTGGATTAGTTGTCGTAGTTTTCACAGATGATTAGAGTTGCTTAAAACTACGACTAGTATATTAAAGTACCATCCAAAAACATTAAGTATGGTTGATGCCATAAGCCGAAATGATTCCGCAAATGGCAGTGATGAAAGTGAAGATAAATGAGAAGAGATTAATGGAAATAAAGTTTGATGAATCAAATTCAATTAAAGGCTAAAAGGGTTTGGCACTACCGAGATTGTAAAGGTAACAGAGGAATGATTAAAGATGCACATGTATGAGATATAATTGCATAAAATATTAATCCCATGATGAGTTTAAAAGTAAGGTAGATAGACTGTGATAGACAGTGTCAACAGATTCTTAGCTACACCAACCCAAATCTAACAGCAGTAAGAGCTAGTCAAGGAGTAGTACCAGCAGCTGAGCTTAAAAATATTCAACAGTGGATTGCATGTTTTATGGGTAACTATCAATCCCTGTCAGTTGAAAGAATCTCCTATAAGCAAATACAGAAGCTCATATGACCATAGTACTGAATGGTCAATAAATCATAAGAGATGTCTAAAGGAAAATTAGGTAGCATCTCATAAAGATACAAATGATGAGAAATAGATAAAGAAGTAACAGATTAAACCCTAAAATAGTAAAGATAAATGAGGTAAAGCTTAGAGATTCCTTAAGTGGTGACATTTAGACTAGT